>VZRJ01005920.1:11648-27208 GCA_013397565.1 Ptilonorhynchus violaceus | reverse complement strand
GCGGGGTGACAAGTCGTTCTGGTGGAATGGCAGTGGGCCAGCAGCAGCTGCTGAACTGCTGCGTTAGGCCCGCATGTAAAGACTGTTGGTCGATTTGGGCTCCAGGCCAGCAGCGTGGGTAGCAATCGTCGGCAGGCGTTGACTGGCTGTGCTGGTGGTATGGTGCAGTGGAGTAGGCGACGGTGCTGGAGATGCGCGGTGTCGATGTTTTGCTTGATGCGGTGTTGGTGGCTGGTTGGCTGCAGTTGTTGGTGGGTGCCATGGGTGGTGGGGAGCAGTTTCAGACTACGGTGAGTGCCTCCTTCACGGCGGGTGCCAGCTGGCTGCGTTGGTAGTACGCTGCATTGGAGTAGGTGACGGCATCGGTGACGTACAGTGCTGGTGCCGGCTGGCTGCTGCCAGCGACAGCGGGAGGCGGCAGCGAACATGGCGGCAGCAGTGGTCGAGGAGGTGGTGTTACTAGCAGTGGTTGAAGATGTGGCGATGACTGCCGAGTTTGACGGCTAGCAGCGGAGTGAGCAGCAGGCTGCGGCTGACGGTGTGCGGCGCTTGAGCCGTGCAGAGACTCGGGGTGCGTTTTTGTTTTTCTTTGTTTCTTCTGTTTGTTTTTATGTTTTTCCCTTTGTTCCACAGCAGCGATGGCAGCAATGAATGGCCTCTGAGTGCTCGGCGTGTGGCCAGTGCCAACTTGCTTGCTTTTGCTGAGGTTACTTCTGCCCGCCACTGACACTGTGGGTGCAGACCATGAGTTAGAGGCTGCGGCCACCGCCGGCGGCGTGGGACGGGTCCAGCTGGAGGGGCAGCAGCAGCGCTGGGCGGGCGGTTTGGCATTCGCAGAGGGTCGTTTCGCGTTTCTTACAGTACTGTGCAGCTTGGCATTTGATATCGTTGCCCGAAACCGTTTTATGTTCTGTTTCCCGAACCCTGAGTGCTGCCGGTGGTGGTATCGGCAACTTGGACAGTTCCACACTGGGCACACCACAGACCACAACAATCCCTTGCAGATTTGGCAATTTCGTCACGGGCACTCTGCAAACAGCTGGATATTTTCTATGACTTTTTCTTCTGAATAGTTTTTTGACCCCCATCCACAAACTGTCCGGTTTTTTAGCTGTGGAATAGGATCCCACTTCTTCCTACATTTCCTCCCCCTCTTTTGCCTAGGGTTCTTCCCCCTTTTCACCGGAGTTGCCTGGTGTTGAGAGGCAGGGAATGCTAAAATGGGGCCCTTCCAGCCACAACCACACCCTGTTCCGGTCCCGGTAGCGTGGCAACTGGGAGTGGGTTGGTTTCCAGGGGTGGAGCCACCGATGGAGAGGGTGGGGACATCAGAAGGGGAGGCAGGGTCTGCAGAAAGCATGGGGTTCCCGATGGAAGGGGAAGGGTTTGATGCAGGCATGCCTATCAACGCGGGGGAGGAGGGACCTGACGCAGTAATGTGCGTAGGGAAGGGAAGGGAGAGGTCGCAAGGTGGTGGAATGGCCAGCGCCACGCAGTTAGTGCCATCTTGGGCCACCACACGGTCGGCGCCATCTTGGGCTACTACACGGTCGGCGCCATCTTGGGCCGCCATGCTGTCAGCGCCATTTTGTTGTGCTGTGCAGTCAGTGCCATTTTGCTGCGCCACGCGGTTGGCGCCATTTTGCATGGCTGCAGCTGGGGATGAGGATATAGGATAAAGGGTTGGGAAACGGCTTAAGATGGGGTGATCAAACTCATCTCGAGAAGGGGACAGGGGAGACCAGGGGACATCAGGGAGTTGGTAGCAGCCTTGTGCCCTTGGGGAGGATCCGTCTCCAGGTTTCTCCTGAGATAGGGAAAAGGGTTGAGGAATACAGGGAGAGGGAAGTGGGGAAGGGTTTTTTAACTGGGGATTAACAGAATCCGAACGTTTCCTAATACCTTTAAGATATACTATGACAATGACAAACCAAATTACATTACAGGAAATACTAGGAAAATATTTAAATAACTAAAGAATGAAATATTTGAAGTCTCCCTTCGAAAAATGAAAATTTTCTCGAGTAAGGGCTCGTTCAATTTGGTTAAAAACCTTCCTCTGGGGACGGGTTAACTTACTACCCATTACACCCAGAA
This sequence comes from Ptilonorhynchus violaceus, assembly GCA_013397565.1. Classification (NCBI taxonomy): domain Eukaryota; kingdom Metazoa; phylum Chordata; class Aves; order Passeriformes; family Ptilonorhynchidae; genus Ptilonorhynchus; species Ptilonorhynchus violaceus. The sequence goes on along the minus strand of VZRJ01005920.1, from coordinate 25,111 downwards.
AACTCTTTCCACCACTGAGAGGAAAAGGCTTAACAAAAAAATAGAAAAAAGACTTGATATTTTTCACACTCACCAAGTGGGTCAAAAAAAATTCTCTCGGAGGGGTCCTCAAGTCTTGGCCGGTCCTCTGGTCACCTCCTAGGTGCCTTCGGGTGGTTGTCGGCTGCCTCTCAGGCAAGATCTAATAAAATGTAGATCTTCCTTTGGAGTAGCAGCTATACTGGACGGGCACACGCCTTCAGAGATTGTCCTTAGGGTGCTCCACGTTGTTGTGCCATTTGTTGTATAAAACAGGAATGGATTTTGGGGTTCCCACAGTCTTCCTGAAAGCGTGGCATTTGTCTGGCTGTGCCGTGACGTGTTTGGCAGTGCACACATACACATACACAAACGCGTACTTAGTCAGAGGCAGAGTTGGAGAGGTTCTCCTTATGTGTTCCATGATATAGGTTTATTCCATGAATCGTCAGGGAAGGAGAGAACCCAGAACAATGGAAGGTTCAGGGTTTTATTCCAGGGGCAATGGGGGCAGAGAGACAACAGGGACTAAGGAGTTGAGAGTCAGGGGGCAGAGAGAAGGTGGGGTAATACAACTTTAACTGACAGGGGCAAACGAGGGGAGGAGCAGGGTACAGGGATAAATGGGATGCCGAGTAAGGAAGAACACTCTAGAACTAAACCTTATAAAAAAACCAAGGAGTAACAGGCTGCTCAGTCACTCGTATAACTGGCTCAAACACCCGCAGCATTCTCTGCTACAGGCTCTGCCACCTCTACACTTGCTGAGGGGATGGCAGGGAAGAGTGCATCTGTGGTGTGTTCTCTCTCCAGTCATGCCCACAGTTACATGCAATTGCAACATCTCTTTTCTTTTGCTCATTTCCATAGTGCGAAAGACCATATGCTGGTCTTGTGGGCAGGGAGATGGGGAGCTTAGTGGACAAAGGGCGTCAAGTAAGGGAAGTGCTAAGGGCATAAAGCTAGCAATTAACAGATTCTTCTATGTGTCTATTTTGTTGTTGATGTGTTGACAGCAGTAATTTATTAAAAACATCAAAGTAATAAGGCTTGAAAGCCAATAGGATTTGAGCATTGAAGGCTCAAATGGGTAAATCACACTTTTAATTCACAGAATCACAGAATAAGCTGAGTTGGAAGGGACCCTCAAGGATCATCAAGTCCAACTCCTGGCCCTGCACAGGACACCCCAAGAATCCCACCATGTGCCTGAGAATATTGTCCAAATGCTTCTTGTACTTTGTCAGACTTAGTGCTGTGACCACTTCCCTGGGGAGCCTGTTTCAGTGCCTGACCACCCTCTGGGTAACTTGTTCTAATATTTAACCTAAACCTTCCCCAACTCAGCTTCTGGTAATTCTCTCAGGTCCTGTCATTGGTCACCACAGAGCAAAGATCAGTGTCTGGTCCTCCTCTTCCCCTCATGAGGAAGTTGTAAGTCAATGAGGTCTCCCCTCAGTCTCCTCTTCTCCAGTCCTGAAATTATTAGTAATTTTAGCCCTCCACATTATTTGGATGTTTTTCTTTGAGAATGTCTCACTTCCAGAGAACAGGGTGGTGCACATTGCTGTGACCTAACCATAGACCGTCACAGATATTTAATGTTTATGACTAGAATATTACTGACACATACCTTTTTTTTTTGGTGAAAATTTATTATTGGATTTCAAGTGACTGTCTTGCTATAGTATTTCCCACTGGTACAAACTGTTGCCTTCACAGCCTTTTCTTCAGTGCGAGGCATCACACAGAACTCAAATGATGCACCTGCAATATGGGTGGCTTGCATGAAAATCAATAATGCTGGCAAAACAAGGAAAATAAGTACAGGTAATTCTTGAGAAATTTAATATCTGGATTTTTTTGTGTTCCAGGAAAATGCCTGGTAGAGAGATACTTGTCAATTCAGAGTTCTGCTTAGGCTCAGTAGCTCCTTGAAGGTTCAGAGATGCTTTACCAGATATGGTTTTCCATTGCAGCTCTTTCAAGAGAAGGAATTTTGTCCCTCCTCTTTGATCCAGATGGATGTCATTAGTGCCTTTACAGAGAAGGTGAATAAAACTAGGAATCAGAAGTCCCTGGGTAGGAATATTCATTTTTATCTGGTGGTTCTTTTGTTTTCTGGACAAGAATGGCTGCTTTTAAAGATAATGTACAAATCCTCATTCCATGCTGTGCAACATGTTGAAATAAACATCTTTTTCAATTTTGCTTCAGTCAGAACTATCTAGAATATATATAGAATAATCATCATATTATATATGACATATATATGATTCCCTGTATAATCTGTAGGATACCTTGAGATTAAAAATAAGTTTTACTTAACAAGAGTAGCTATTCAGAATAAGGGAGGATAGAAATTACATCACCTATATTTATGATAAAATACATGTACAGTATCTAATGCAATTTTTTGTTAATTTTGTAAATTTTGATTATGTTTCTGGTGGAAATGTTCAAATAAAACTCAGACATCTGAATGCTTAACTTAGGAAAATCAACACAAGTGTGCCTTTAAGAAAGAAGAAATTAAATTAATGCTCAGATATAAGAAAAAACGGTACTTGTGTATTTCACAAATTTCAAGTGGTTTCTGAAGAACTGTGATTTTTCTCTTGGAAATGAGATTATATGGATTTATGTATGATGTGTAGCCTTCTGATACGGGAAATCTCCAAAAGATTTACTGAAATTCCTGTTGCAGTTGTGAAGAGAGCTCTTTCAGCCAAGAAGTAGAATAAAATCCACGTACTTTTGATTTTTGTGACTAAAACTATTGATTAGTAGCATCATGTGTTCTTAGCAGCATTACATCCATCACTAGGGGAAGCAGTAGAATGTTAGTTATCCTTGATTGAATCTGAACTCAGAAGCTGTGATGCTCTGAGATTTTTGAGATAGTAGTCTTTGCACTCACAAGTGTGGTAGGCAGACACATCAATGCCTAATAATACTGTAAAATACGCCATCACCACAGAATAATAATACTTCAGGAAATTCCTCTGTGGGAAAAGGGAGCTGAAAAAAATAACTCATTTTGAAATCTTCTAGTTGAGTATTTGAAGTTGGAAGAACTGATGCACAGGAAATTCCACCTGAACACGAGGAAGACCTTCTTTATTCTGAGGGGACAGATTGCCTAGAGAGGGTGTGGAGTGTGCCTCTCTGGAGATATTCCCAAACTGTCTGGACACAATCCTGTACCGTGTGCTCTGATGATCCGCTGTGGTCCCTTCCAATCTCAACCTGTCTGTGATTCTGTGATTCTGTGAAATGAACATCCCTCAATTGCATTAGTAGAAACTGTATCAGTGCTGAAAAGAAAATATGCTGTATTTCAAGTACTATATACTTCAGAATAGCATTATGACTTCAATAGTGCTGTATTTTCATAGAAATGTCCCTGCTTTGTCAACCAAATTGCAGTACTCCAATATGCTGCAGGTGGAGCCCTCCTGTTGAATTTGTATTATGTGGAAGAAAATGCCTGTTTCATTGCTACTGAGTTGGCTGGAGCAGTGTACATGTACTGACTTTCACCTGTCTGCTTTTACTTCCAGGCAATACTTTTCTTTGGAAACACCACACCTTCTCACTATGCATCTTTATATTCACTGATGGTTTTCCCCAGAGACAGATGATGAACTAAGCGGATATGTTTTCCAAAATATTTTCTAAGATTTTAAATACTGGGTGGATCAAAACTGTATAAGAGATTTTACTGGTCACTGCCAGTAACTGCTTTATTCTAATATGTTTATTTTTTTTTCTGAAACTAGATGACTACTATGACTTCAGATTTTTGCAGCGTTGTCCACATTACTGTGAGGGGAGCATGTGTTGTATAGACATTACCACCTTTCAAATTTTGTTCAGCAAAAGCATGTATGAAGAAAGGAGACAGGGATAGGAAAGGAAGGGAGCAAGAGCCTTTCTGCAGACAAAAGCTTGCTTTACAGTCTGCTGGTGTCAGAACATCTGCAGACAGGCTGAAACTATAGCTCCAAGAGGTATGAAATGCCACCTTTAATTAAGTGGATATCAGTTCTGAAATATAATTTTTGATAATTTAGGTGTTAAACATTTTTTTTTAATTATGTGCTATTTCATTTTAAAAAAATGAGCTTATTAGAGATGGACCAGAGAAAAGATGAGGGGTGTACCACCTGTATTTCTTTCTAATGTGAGTTCTAGAGAGAATTTAATTTGCTATTATGAAAGAAAGTCTCTCTGAGAGTACTGCATTTTCATGCAGAAGGAGTAGTAAAAAAGCAGTAAAAAAATACCTTTTTAAAGTATTCACAAATATTCAATCAGCTAAGTGCTGAATGTGTTCAGTGATATTCACCATTATTTTATATTCACTTCCACAAATGAATATAAATTCATTCAGATGAATTTAGTCCCCGAAGTAATAGTGGAATGCAAAAATCTCACAAGCCTCCTTGTAGGTTGTGTGAGTGCTGATGCAGAAAACATTTGCATTGATATTTTGCTCATTCTTGGAAGCAGAAACAATTGGCACACCAGTGAAAATGTTCAAAGGCAGTGAAATACAGAAATGGAGTGTTACTGCTGATCAATGGCTTGCAGCCATGAGACCCGATCACACAATCAGGGCACTTGTGTGGCTAAGAAAGCCACAGAGTCCTGTTGACTCTAATGGCTCATGAGACCATTGCTAATACTGAACTGCAGGATCGAGGTTTATGGGATGAAACAGTCAATTCTATAAAATTTATTTCATAAAAAAAGAGGATTATGACAGTCCAAATAAACTAGGCTTTGTTTCATAGGCAATGTGTGAACAGAAACAGGTGTTGGAATTCTGCATTATCCCTTTTTGATTAGCAGCTATAAGTTAAAAGTAACCAGTTGGGATGCTGCTAATGCATTTAAAATAAAGAGATTAAATGAAGAGAGTCTATAATGTTGAGAACTAACTAATATATGGCGTTAAACTGCAGTATACCTGTAATGCTCTTTGAACTGTGGTGGAGCAATGCTAATTCTGTCCAAGTCTGTAATTTTTGTGGCACGTGAAAAACCATAAGTGAACCTACATTTTGGTAGTGTGCTGTTTTTGGACTGTCTTCTTTCAGGAGAAGGCCAGTTATTCAGAGTAGTGTTCTGAACACCCCAATTATCCAGTGGACAAAATAACCTCCAGAGCTCTCCAACTTCCACTTCTGCATTTAAAGACAGTGTGCTTGAGGAATAAAAAATGGGGAGCTGCTGTCTATTTCTGCAATAAATATTGACAGAGTTTTCAGCTTAAACTAATAATATGTAAGAGAAACACCTCTGGCTTAAATTTTCTCATAAATATTTCAAACCTATCCCTCACCACTAGTAGTAGTTTCTTGAGGCACAGAGCTCATTTTCTGCATGCTAGGCTTAGTTAGTAAGAAGTCTTTCCTTCAGAAAATACATCTCCCCAGAAAGTGTGCAGAATTGAATTATAACCATTGCTGCAGAGCTTAGAAAAAGCTCTTGTATAACACGATAAATGTAGACCTAAACCACAATTTCTATGATGTTTTTGAAAGGCAAAGCTTTTAATTCTCAGATAAATATTAAAAGTAAATGTGGAGTCTTGCTTCTGTTTGTGCTTTTAAATGAAAATTACTGGGCCTAATTCTCTTGTACGTTTCATAGATTTTGCATCTGTATTGTGGAATTAAATTCAGTAGAGTTTCTTCAGCTTAAGACAGGAGTAAGAACATAGCATATTGTCTGGTTTTGGCTCACTCTTCTGTCTTGCTGGCAGACTTGATGTGCATTTTTTGGTGAAAATGTTACCAAGACACTAGAAACGGCTCGAGAAAGTAGACTTTTGTTTAGCACCGGATTTTTGCAATACTAGTAAAAGAACATGCAAGAGTAAAAAACTTATGGAGTGTGAGCAGATGCATGAAAGTGAGGGAGACCAGATTTGCCTATTTGCAGGAAGCTTTACTCTGGATTCTTTTGCATTTACAGTAAGAAAATGCCTTTGATTATATTAGCCAAAAATGACTATTGAAGGCATTTGTGCTGAAGATAGAGCACTAATGAGTGTTGTTGCTCAACAAGGTCTGACACACAGTCTATCTGCTGTTTGCAGTGAAAAGAGGGCTCTGGAGTCCAAGAGCAGATAATGATAGCTCTAAAGGATCTTGCTGAAAAGTATCTGTGTTTTTCTCTAGTGAGATTAAAATAGCAAAACCAAAGGCTGCTTGTTATAAAAATCCAAGTGTGTATCTGATTTGTCTGGGTTTTTGTGAAGAGGTGCCTGGGTATTAAATTGAGATGAGTGAGCAATTTTACCAACAAAGCCTATGTATTATTTAAATGAAGACTGCCACTCTATCCCAAGCTGCTTTCATTGCTTCACTTGAATGTAAATGTGTAAATGTGAAATGTATTTATCTTTTATTGTCACTATAAAATCACTTCCAACACAAAGCTGCAAACACCACAAGGGAACTATCTTCTTTCTGGTAACAACATTTTTGTTATTTTTACTTTTACTATCATGGTACATAAGAAGGCACCTCTATGATCAAGGGCCTCATGTCTAGAAAAATTATGTTCTCTGGTATTATATGTATTATAGAATTACACATTTGTTTATTATTGCTGGTGAAAGCAAATGATCTGTTCAGCTACATTTAATCAACTGAGTTCCCTTTCCAATGCATAATGCCAAAATCCTAACTTCAACAGATTCCAGAGTGTTTTATGCAGGGATTTCTTTTGTTTCAGAAAGAATAGAGATGATCACTCTTACAGTAAGTTCTGACAAAGGGCTCACATCTTGCAGCCTCATAAATATAAATACAACATGATTGTACTTGTGGCCGTGGCTCTTCCCAGCCCACAGGGCTAAGCGCCATAAATCTCATGTGATTATATTTATGGAACTTCATACAATGACCCTATTTAGAATATATAAAGGTGTTTTTTTGGGAGGCAGTTTAAATTTACACCAGGAAAGTTGCGTATCAAGGAGATTTTTTCTTTCCCTGACAACCTTTCTTTATTTCTTTCATTCATCCAAAATGAACTAAAAGCCTGCTAATTTTTTTATTTTTTAGATGGTTAGGAACATGATGCACTGCAAACTCTAATACTGCTAAATTTATAATAAACTGTAGGGAGAGAATATTACAGCAGTGTTAAAAAAATCAACAAAACCCCCCCCAAACCCAACCCTACACATTCTCTCCTGCTGTGGAGCAGATAGGTCTCATCACAATTTGAAAACATGGCATGTACTTCTGGTAAAAGTGTTTTGGAATCTCTGCACAGTCAGCTTGGTCCTAAACTCTAACACCTGTTTGTCTCACTTTCCTCACCCTGAGGAGTTGCTTAAGGTGTGCATTATACCTCTGACACCTTCCCAGAGTGTCATATCTGGATTTTGAGTAGAATATTCTTAAGATTAAATTTGAGGTTTGTTTGTTTTGATTGTGAACTGGAAAGATGTATTTAATAATGGAAATGCAGATGGTGGTTGAGGTACCAGAGTGCTGCCTTTCCTACATTACAAATTAACAATAGTCAGAAATTCATCACATCAGTACATTTTTTTCTGTTTCTTTACCGAAAGTTGATTAGATGCTGTAATAACCCTGTGCCATTTTTATGCAGGTTTCCTAAGGAATTTTATGTGCATGATGACACTGTCATTTTCTTGTACTACAAATAGTTTTTGAACTGGTTTCTTAATTCCAAGGAAATGTGAGAGGTAAAAGTTTAAAAGTAACCAGGTTCTTCTGACAATAATGTACTGAGTGAAGGAGAGAGACTTAAAACTGTGCCCTACAAAGTATGAGATGAGTGCAATATGAGGTACTAGAACATGCCAGTAAGCATCCCTCAATCATGGGAAAACTCTAGTTAGGGGAACTGTGTGTTTTGCATGGAATGATCCAAATGTAAGGCAAAGCCTCAGGATCCAAGTCTTCGTTAGCTCTGCTGTCACAGATCTGTGTATTCTGCTGATAGTTCACTACATGTTTTTTGCCTGTTTTGTAAAATGTAGGACACTTGTATTTATTTTTTTATAAATTATGTCCTTATGATTAACTGTAAAACTTTCTTGTAAAGTTAGTAATTTTTCTATCAATTTGATCCCTGATGTGGCTGACAATGATTAATAAATAAATGAACATTCACTGTGTTAATGAGTTTACTGAGCACTCCTAAGCATTTGAAATTTCTTTTTCAGCAAGAGTACCTTATAAATTGTAACAATTTAAAGCATCCATTTTGTCAGTTATTTGTATTTCTGGCTGGAATTAGCTCTGCTTTGCCTTATCCAGAGCAGTGTTTGCCAGCTCAGTGTTGCTGGTCTCTTATGTGCAAGTCCAGTGTTCTGAGACTCATTTTTCAGTCAAAATATGGAAAACTCATAAAAAAATTATTTTTTGCAAACACTTTCAATTCAGCTCTTTCACCATAAAATGTGAATGTCAAAGCCCTGAATGTTTCCTCAATACGAAATTTTTGTCCTTCATGCTACAACACTGAAGTAAGATCTTATTGAATTCAGTGCAGAACATTTTCAGGAGATGGAGCAAGCCTAATGTAGCAGGGTCTCTGATTCAATTACATTTTCTGTGAAGACTGTAACATTTTAGTATCCTCTAAAATGTTAGTTTTTAAGGGATTAAAATACTTTTTTCACCGAAAACAATTTCAATAGTGATTTAAAAAAGAGTAGCATGATGAAGTCAAACTTGGTGCCTGTTTTGTCTTTGACCCAAAGTCCATGTTATACAGAAGTGTGATATAGTAGTGTATTATCTCAAGAGAAATGGACATTTACTCAAATAGTGTGTATGTCTACAAGATGCTTGGGTTTCAAAGAGGTTTTTTCAGATTCTGGTCCTAAATGAGCAGAATTCATGGGTATAATACCACTATTGTGAAGATCTTCTTGCTGACACTGTTTCTTAATCCATGCTGACCTTGATATTTCAGGTGCGACCATGTTGAAAGATAAAATGGCAAGCTGATAAGTATTAACTGTGCTTCCATGTTTGAAAATGTGTGCCAAATTATGCTAGCTGGGAGGACATGTGTTGCCATGCACCAAATGTAAATCCAGGCTGTAAATTAACTAAACTTCTTATTTTAGTCTAGCAGAACAAAAAAGAAGCCTGCTCTGTTGCCCAGACTGTAGCAGATTTTTCTTAACATATTGTCCATTGACCTTTTAATATGAGTATTACAAATGGTTGTGCAATCAACATCACAGAACTTGCTTCCATAAGGCCTTTCTTGGTTTCTTTATTCTGAAAAGCTGGTACTGCAGTTCTAAAGTAGAGGTCACCTTCACTTACCTCCATAAAACCTTGATTCAACTTAGGCTGAAAGCATGGAATGCAAAGAGGAAAGATTCTTTTTGGATCACTGTCACCATCCTCTCACTTTCTTTGTGACAATTGCATAAACTTTCTCCACCCATTTTGAGATCCTTTGTAATCATCACTTGTATAAGTGAGTTTGTTAAATGTAACATTATACAAACTACAGAAAAATTTTAAACTGAGTAGAATTGACTATAGAGATGAAAAATGGACCCATTAAAAACCTAAGGACATCTTGTAGATAATGGGTAGAAATAAAATGGAGACTGATGGTAACATGCAATTAAATGACCACAGACAGACCACTTTGATTTTTAAATTTACTGATCCTGATCATATATTTATATTAGAAATTAATTATACATAGGCCCATTACTTTCATCTGAATGCCTGAAAAAGCATGCATAATGAAATGTTAGGTCAATGCTGTTAAAAATGCTAATTTATCTTGGAAGTAAAATTTGAAATGTTTTTAGGCATTTTGACATTTGTTCTTTATAGAAGGAAGGTGCTCAGTACGTTCTCAGGGGCTTTTTAAAGAAGTTTTGTGGGAGGTGGATCTTTGGAAGTTGCTGTTCCCAGCATAGCTGGGACCGCCTCTGACGTGGAGGACTCCTTTCAGGAGGAGGAGTCAGTAGGCGGGACCAGCGTATAGGACCCTCCCCTCCTCTAGGAGTGGGATGTCACTCAGATCCTGAGCCCTCCCTCCATTCTAGAAGGTTCTGTTAAGTTCGGTTCGTGATTGGTTTGTATTCATTGTACCCTCACCTCAGATGTTTTTATTGGATCCTGAACCCTCAGACCCTCCCCTAAGCTGTTCCCTGATTGGATGTAACCCTGAACTCCTCCCCTTTCTCATCCCCCTTTTAACTCCTTGCACACCAAGAGCTCTTCGGAGTTCTCCTCCGCAACTCTCCCGCCCGGATCCCTTGCCCCTCTACCCTAATAAAGGAGACGACGGGGAGACCCCCTCTCGCAACCCTTTGCCTCCTGTGCCTGATTCACATCGCGCCTTGCCTGCGGCTCACCAAGAGCGGACCCTCCTCAGTGTGAACCGCCCATGCACGGCCTCGGAGTGGCCTCATGTCCTCGTGGGCCCTCAGGTTTCTGGGCCAGGCGTCTTGGCAGAGGGCAGCCAGGAGAAATGCCAGGGAACAAAGTTTCAGCCTGAGGGGTCAAGCAATAGCATTTTTAGAAGCACTGGTTTGAGTAACTCTAGTTACACCGAAGCAGCTGTGAAGTTTTGCATGTGCTTTAGCAGAACAGGTGAGGATCTATAGCATCAGTAAGGACTACGTGGAAAATGCTTTCATAGGTACTTCTTGAGTTTTATTCTTGTTTCTTTTACTTCACATGCACCAAAGGATTAGGGCTGTACTCTATATGTGTAAATCAGTGACAGCAATCACTGATTTTATTTTCCTTTTGTGATGGATGAACAAAAAAAGATGGTCCCTGGAGAGTCAGACATGATAGTTCATATCCCATTGATCTTCAGAGTTATTCCTAGAATACTGAAAAATTATTTTCTTAACAGCTTTGGGAAATAATGAGTTTCTAAAATTAATAAGACTCCAGTAATTCATCGGTATGTTCATACATTTGCATAAATTCATGTGAGAATGAATCTGTGAAGTCACTTATGGTTTCTGGTAGGAAATGTGCTTCTATTGCATTTTCTGCTTTTTCATAATGTCAGATAATTGGTCTGATTGTTTCAGGTTCCTTGCCTACATATTCCAGCCAGCTGACTGTTGTTTAGACTACTGGGTCACAAGCAGAGGTTGAACATGGATCTTTATGACTTGATTATTCTGAAAGACTAAATGGCATCTTGGGTTTATGGTTGCTTCCCCACATGCTGACATTAAACTGGCATTACTGAGATTTTTTTATTCTCTAATAAGAAATATTTTATTTCACAATGTTTGTTACTGAGAATGTCTTTTACAGGTAATATTCTCAAAACCCATTGGTAGCCTAAAATGACAAATGTTTCTGTCCTGGTTTTAAAGACAGGTGTCTGCCAAGGAAGGTGGGAAACCTTCCTGGGATAGAGGATGACTCCCCTCCCTCCTCCAAATTACTATACCTTTGAAATTATGGGGCTTTCAGGCAAAGATATGGTAAAAAGAATAACAGTTCTTTACTAGGATTATATATATCTATATATATAACAAGACAGAAAAACAGCAACAATAAGAGAACAGACAAGTCCTGTGACAGTCCTTTTTCATTGGGCAATTCTCTGTTGGGGCAGAGAGGCTGCGGTGACTCCCCCGTGGCTGCAGGGGGCGCTGTGGTGCGAGTACAGCAACCTCACCATNCAGAAGGCAGGAACAGCAGAGATGAGTAAACCCCGGCCCTGACCCCCGTGGAGCAGAAACCCAGGCTGGTGGCAGAGATGGCAGAGGTGAGCGGCTCCGGGCGGTGACAGTTACAGTGTAACGCTGCACCCTGTGCCTTGGCGGGACCCTTGCAGAGATGTCACAGTGTATCCGTGCTCTGGAGTGAGCGGGCAGAGGCATCGCAATGTAGTGGTGTTCCTGGAGCAAAACCAGCCCTTGCTGCAGACACGACCCTTCCCTGAATGCCGAGTGGAGAAGAGACTGAGCCTGGTCTCCACCCACCTCTCACTAAAGTCTCGGGAAGTCCCCCTTCATGTCTTGTGATGATAAGCTCCAGCCTCTGGGGAAACAACCCCCTTGCCAATATTTCCAGCTCTTTGTTTCTTTAATCGGGGAAATTGTCCTGGCCTCTGGGTTGGGCAAGAAATCCCTTTTGTCCTTAAGTATCATCCATTCTGGGTGATCAGTGTGGAATGCGGTTGGACAGATAACTTTCTTTGTTCTTAGGTATTGCTCATTAGTTCCCAGCCAGCCCCTCCCCACCTACACAGCCTCTCTGCTACATGGGGGAAAGAAAACAAATTTTCATTTTTCTAACCCATAACAGTTTCTTAAGACAGTATTTGGAGAAAATGCAGTACATATATTAGTGGAGAATTCAGCTGAGGATTTCTCTTGGTTTCTTTACAGGCATTGAAATGTTTTCTTTTTCCCCAAGGTAAAAAATTTTAGGCTGGCAAAGGGAGCAGAAATCCTTCATGTAGTAAGGATGTTACTAATTTTCTGAAGATCAGTCCCATTTATTTCCTGGTATGATTATTATTCACAATTCAATTTTTATTAATTTTATAAGTAATCTCTGAAACAAGATACTTTAAAGAGGACTCAGCCATTAATTTATACAAATCCTTGGCATCATAGAGCTTTCCTGCTTGTGTCTCTGTTACTGGTGCATTAAAGCTAAGTCTCAAGAAAATCAAGGGTTCATAAAGGTTCTTTCCTAAACTAGAAAAATCTAAAGTTTTGTTGCTCTCTAGGCACAGTTATTAATGCTGTAATGACATTAAAGAGTATTAGATGCAAATATGCAAAGCTCCAAAGAGCTTTATTGGGATGATATTTTTATTGAGTCACCATTTTAATGAAAATCTGGCAAAGTAAATCCAAGCGAAGGCCACCACAGATGTTCTGCTACGCTTCATGGAGGAATTAGCTGCTGAGTGCTTGGGGGGGGAGAGGAAATCTTGGATGAACCCAGTCTTTATGCACATTTACACCAGCTGATTTATAGTGTGTGCTAGGTATAAAACACAGGGGAGCATTCAGTAATGAAATAGAAGAAGGAAAGGTGTCCTGGTTTTAAAGAGAGGGTTTTGCAAAGGAAGGCGGAAACCTTCCTGGAATGGAAAGGATGACCCCCCCCTCTCCCCCCATTATTATAACTTTGAAATTACAGGGCTTTCAGGCAAAGAGATGGGAAAAGGAATAACAGTTCTTTACTAGGAGATATATGTATATATATATATATATATATATATACATATATATATATATATATATATATAAAACGAGATAGAAAAACAGCAACAACAAACAGCAAACCCAGTAACAGCCTTTCTTGCCCATTGAGCAATTTCCCTTTGTGGTGTAGTTACAGGCACAACCGGAAGGGGGTGCTGTTGGCTCGTGTTGACATAGAGGGACTGCAGTGACTCTCGCGGCTGGCAGGCGGTGC
>VZRJ01005920.1:0-11471 GCA_013397565.1 Ptilonorhynchus violaceus | reverse complement strand
GGGGGCTTCCCTTGCAAAACTCACAGGGAGCCCTCCAGGCGGTGAGCTGGACCACTGCAGTATCCTCAGAGCAGGAGCTGGAACAGTGGAGGCAGGCAGACCCAGGGGCAGATGGCGAGCTACAGTGTAGCAGCAACCCCAGCTGCAGCAGGGACAGCAGAGACAGCAGATCCCCAATCAACACCAAGTTACAGTGTAGCATCCTACCCTGAGCCAGGGCAGGACCCCCACGCAGACAGCCGATTGGATTGGCAGCGAGTCAGAACATAGCGCTGTTCTTGGGACAAACCGGAACTTGCAGCATGCATGACCATCCTCACCGACTGCTGAGCTGAGAAGAGGCAGAGCCCTTCCCCCGCCCCCTCCAGCCAAGTCTCTCAGTCTCTTCACCTCTTGCGAGATCATGCTGCAATTCCCCAGCTCTGTTTCTCGGCTGGGCAATCATTGTGGCATGTGGGAGTGCTTGACCATGTTCTTTTGTTTCTTAATTATTGCCCATTTATATCCCAGACAACCCTTCCCCCTCACAGGTCTCCCTGTCATCTAATGGATGGGATAAAATTCTTTGGAAAACTCAAACCCACGACAAAAGGATATATCCGTGTAATACTGTAATGAATATGCTAGATAAAGCAAATGAAGGAGATGAAAGAGATTCTCGACTGCCAGGTGCTTCAATTGAGTATGGAGGTTTTCTAGGATGCAGGGAGAAGTGGCGCTCTTGATTGTGTAGATGACACTCAGTCACAGTGGATTTTAAAAAGAAATAAATTTAATTGTATATTAGCTCTGCTCAGGTGATAGAATTATGATTATATTGTTCACTAAAAATGAGGGGCTTGTACAACTGGATATGATTTATTGTACTTACATAATTTTTTGCTTAGATAAACATCTAGAACTATCTCACAAATGACACACTGTGGTGCTATGAAGCATAGTACAGTGTTTTGGAACTGTGAAGAAACTATTTGATATCACATCAGAAGTCTAGATGTTATGTGGAATCTTGATTTCTGTGTAATTATTTATGCATATACTGTGTAGAAAATATCAAATTAATTTATAAGCATGAAGGCTGTATATTTCTGACAGTTACTGCCCATGTCATACATTGTTAATACATGAGACTTTCATAGGAGCCAGATCTTCGTATAAAATTTCTATAACTACTCAATTCTGTTGTTATGGGTTCAACAAGTGAATTTGGTTTTTCTTGCCCCATCTAGCAGGGAGACCTGTGTGGGCGGAGAGGGGTTGGCCGGGAATGAATGGGTGATACTTAAGAACAAAGAAAGTGGGATCAGTCAGAACCAATACACCCACCCAGCCGCATTCCACACTGATCACACGAGAATGGGCGACACTTGAGAACAAAGGGGATTGCCTGAGCTGGGGATGTGGGCAAGGGGGTTGTTTCCCCACAGGCTGCAGCTTATCATTGTGAGAGGTGAAGGGGGACTTTTCAAGACCCGTGGGTTTGCAAAGGGAGCGATCTCCCCTCTCCCTCTCGCCCGAGCCGCCATTGCCACACAGAGAGGTCGCCGCACTCATGCCACAGCGCCCCCTGCAGCCGCAGGGGAGTCATTGCAGCCTGTCTGCCCCAACAGAGAATCTCCCAACGAGTGAGAACGGGGCTTGTCTGTTCTCTTATTGTTGCTGTTTATCTGTCTTGTTATATATACAGATATATATAATCCTAGTAAAGAACTCTTATTCTTTTTACCACATCTTTGCCTGAGAGCCCCGTAATTTTAAGGGTATAGTAATTCGGAGGAGGGAGGGGGGTCATCCTCTATCCCAGGAAGGTTTCCTGCCTTCCTTGGCAGACACCTGTCTTTAAAACCAGGACACCCCTGTTTTAAAAAAAGGGAAAGGAGTAAGGCAGAGGATCCGAAGGTGCATTTCTGAATCTGTTGTTGCCATCTCTGCAATCATTCTTCACAATCTGGCAGTTTCCATAGTGAAAATGCTTTGTCCCAAGTTTTCATACCATGCTCAGGAAAAACAATTCTTTCTAGATCCCTTCTAGATTAGAGGGCGGAGTCATTGTATATGATCCATCATCTTTTTGTACATAGGTAAAGAGTGCTTACTTACCTTAAAGATATTAAAAGACTGGTGTGAAGCTGTGTGGACCAAATCCTGCAGCACAAACTAGAATCTTGAGGTCCAGTGATGACCTACATTTGCAAAAAAAAAAGGGGCTAAAAGGCCACATGGGAAAGAGGAGACAATCTCAGATGTCTTCTGCAAGTACAAGAAACTAGATGAGAAAGTGATTTGCCCCTCTGTTGTGTAGTATCCCCAGATTTTTTGTATCTTTTTTCAAATGGTGAAGAGTGTCCCTGAGGTGGTGTTTCTAATCTGCCTGTTGATAAAAGAATCTGGCTCATGTCCTGCTTTTTTTTCAGGAAGAAGATTGAAGCAAAAGTATGCTTTTTAGGTGAAAATAAGAGTTTCTCTTTTGTTGTTTGGTTTTTTTTTTTAAATCTGTACCAAGGAAAAATTTTGAAGTGTGGTACCAGTGGTGTGTGTGTGTGGTAACTTTGAAAGATTTATGCAATTTAGTGCAAGCCTTAATTATTTTCATTCTAACTTGCTCTCCATTTATTTCACAAGAAAAATTTTGTAGGTTGCTATACACACTAATTAACACATGTTTATGGACTAAGATGCAGAAGAAAGACTGATGAAATGGCCTGACACTATTACCTTACTCTCATAAAAATAATTCTGGATGAACGTTAATTAGATTATAAGCCATTTAGATTTATGCTTCAAAGTAACCCAAGTGGCTTTAAAAAGCTGAACAGTACCTTTAGAACAGGGTAAGCCCTCTAACCAACCAGAAAAAGATCTGATAGAAAGAGTCAAATATAATTTGATTCATGATAACATAATGGCTTAATAGAGTTTGTCAATAGACTCTATCATTTTGAAATGCTACATGTAATTAATACTAGCAAATAGCTGCAGCAACTCAGCCATTCCTAATAGTTTGAGCTGTGGAAGAATCATGGTGTTTCCATTATATGTACGTGTACAGTGTATTCTATCAAAGATTCCTTCTTTTCTTTAAGCTAAGATTGTCATTGACCTTTATAAGGATCTCTTTTCCCCACACTCCAGGGTAGCATGATGGGTCTTGCATTGTCCTCTCAGACTCAGGATGATTGTCTCTTGCTTTGCGAAACAGTATTTCCATGTTAATTTTAATATGATACTTATGCTTTTAATATGATATTTATGCTCTCCTGTTACGACTTAGAAAATAGAAATGATCTTCAAAAGTTTGAACTGTATTTCAGTAATCACCTTTAGTTAGAAAGTGTCTGGACTGGATGCAGCTGGTCCTGAATTCAACTCATGGATATTCCCACATGAACAGCTCCTGTATAACTCACTTTTAACTGTAAATGCCTTACTGAAATTAGGGCTCTCTTGACTTTTAGACTATACCATGGGAGACAACATCCATGACACTGAAAAGCACCTGGATCTTGGGAAAAAAATTGCCACTTCTTTATGATATTATTCATACATTTTCATAGCTGTATCTTAATGTTTCATGTAAAGCAGAAGTGTATTTGGGCAGCAGGTGCATATCAAAGCCACTATGAGAAGCTGAGACCCATATGCATGAAATGATCAGAATCTTCTCAAAAAGAACCATGATGAGTCAGAAAGAAAACCGAAAATCACAAAGAATTACATCCAAACCACTTATCATTAGAACAGACTGGAAAGAGTCGTAAGCAGTGCTTGTCAGGCGAATGATGGATCAGCTCAAAAGGTAACTGTAAACCTCAATTGTTTTGGAGTCCATCTAAGTGTGCTGTGGTGTACCCATGTTTTATTGTGAAAATTGTCAACCTTAAATCTGGTTCCCATGGAGAGTACTCACAGTCACTAATGTCAGGTATCTAATTGTTTGCATTAGGAAACCAGACTTTCCATATGGAGGATCCATCAAATCAAATAAATTGGAAATCCAGACCATGGTCAGAATGACTAAACTGTGTGCTAGAGCACTTTAACTGCCTTTATTATTCAGGCAGCATTGGCTTCTAACTCCTAAATTAGGTTCCCAGCTTGTGAGAAAATTCTCTTGTTGATATTCTAAATTATGGTACATGTGGAATAATAGGCAAAAGGTGAATTTAATGGATTTGAGTAGCTGAATGTCTGCCTGCAATTCTTCAGCCCTTATATGCACTTCCTATAAGAAATGGTATCTTGCTTTCTTCTACCTCAGAGTAATGATGGTTTGTTAGTAAAGGGCACCATAGACAGAGATGGTGGCTATATGGAAAACATGCTGGAAATTGTGGCATTATTTTTAAAAACAACATTTATGTTTTAGCATGTTGTTATTTGTGAGTGTTAAGTAAATGTTTATAATGCTAGCAAAGACCAATTGATACTAAATTTAACTAGTCTCTCTGTCTTTCATTTCTCACCTGAACAACTTAATGTAGTCTAAAACTATCATTAGGCAAATATGTGTGTAGATAGAAATGTAGATAGATGTTTCTATCCACAGAAACAAAGAAAATTGACAAAGCACCAACTGCTTCCATTACTAGTCTATGTTACATAATTAAATCTTACAATTGAACTAGAATTGTTAGAGCTCTGTGATGGTGATAGTTGCAAGAGTAAGATAAAAGTACTTATTAAAAATGAACAGGAAGAAATAGATCCCTATAGTCTACAAAAGTTGTTCTGAAATTATACTCTAAAGAGGCTTAAACATCTATGTAGGCAAACAGAGTGGACTAGAAAATTGATGAAGAAAATTGGTCTGGCTCCACCAAAAGTGAATTGTAGCAAAGTAAGTTGAAGCAGTCTGAAGATATCTAATTTTCCAGGTGATCTTTTCTAAGGTCAAGCTGGAAAATCAGGACAAATACTAAATTTTGATTTTTCACCATTGATTAATATCTCATTTACTGCTTAGGCATCTTTGCTGCTCTTCATGTGTTTGGATGGAAAGGTAATGTTTGGAACAGAGACCTCTGTTTTGGTATTAGTTTTCTGTATTTCCTACAATCTGTTAATATGCATGACCCGTCACGCCAGATGAATCTCGATGTGGTTAAGAACTTGCAGAGCTGGAACTTGTTTATGCTGGTATATTAAAATATTTTTCCCCTCTGTTTCTCCTCCCTCCCCCTTATTTTTACCTCCTTTGTTGTAAGTTAATGTAAAAATAATCACAAAATATTGTAGTGTTTGTTCTTTACTTGTTTAGCCTCATCAGTGAAGCAGCTCAGCAAGTAAGGTAATGGAACATTAAGGTAACGTGTTCTGAGGTATTAGAAATATCTGCTGGTATCAGAAATTCTTGCCACTGCACCGTAGAAAGGGTGAACACTAACAAATGAGAGTTTGCATTTGCTGCTGGATCAAGCATGTACGAAACTATGCATAAGTGACTGCAGCTGCCCAGTTTTAGTCTGGTCTCTTGTTTTATGGCTAACAGATATGGTAATAAGTGTCAAGCAGCCAAATATTTTGCATTGTTGAGTAAGTGAAAATGCAGGATAATAAGAAAGTATAAATTAATTATAATTTGAATTCCTGGGAATCAGGTACTGTCCTTAATATCTTACTGCACATCATCCCCCTACCTGGGGCATATTTTGCAAATAATTTCCCACAATACCAGCTCCCAGCCCTGTGGATTAATGTTTGCTCACACTCTAAATGACCTCACATTTCTCACTGAATAGCCAAGCACCCTCAAGACTGGCACTTGCTTCAGCATGGAGTTTTTGTGGCTTTGACAGCTTTCCTTAAAATAATTTTTAATATCTTCCAAACCTCTGAATAAAGTCAAAGCTTTTGTACTAAAATGCAAGATTTAAGAAAACTACTGCATTCAGAAAGAGGTATATGACAGTAAATGAAATCTGCATAAGAACTACTTTTATTTCATTTAGCACCAGATGACTTTGTTTCAATCAATTAAAAAGTTGACTGTAAGGTTACACAATTCTGTCACCCCATATCTAATCCTTTCACAAATGTGTCTCTCAGGCTTCCCTTTCCTGAAATAGATACTTATCATGGGCAAACTTGTCAATTTCTCACTTTCTTCCTATTCAGACAAGGATTTCCTTTGAATGGTTTGGTATAAGTTACAAACTCTATTCAACAGGTCATTTTAAAAACTTCTCCCAGAAAACAGCTAATTTGCTGATGACTATTGGAACATCTTGTGTCTCTTGGTCTTACCACTTGGACAGGTAAACGCCACAAAACTCCAACTGTCACCAAACATAACACTTAACAACATCTTTGATACTTGACCTGACTATAAATACATTGTTTACCTCCTTGAATGAACTTCTGCTTCTCCTTCTGGCCTGAAGAGTAGTTTAAGCTTAATATGTAACCTTTTGCCACCTACAGATTGAAAACTCATATTTTATGGTGAGATTAAGGCATGCAATTAGTATTAAATTTCTGATGGATATGATAGAAAACAAATCCCTAAACTTGCAATGATACTGTCATAGGACTCCTGGTTTTGGAGTACATGGACAACTACTCTTGGTTTACTTGGGTTAGGAACATGATTTTAAAACTTCATGCTCTTTCCCTGTATGAAATTAAGGCTGCTGCCCATATAGACTTCAGTAAAATGTTTCTTAGTGGGCTATTTTTAATTCAATGAAGATTCAAAAATACCAAAGCTGTAGTTACTTAGTTTTAGTTGAGGCTGGAAAGGTTGAGTGGGAAGGAAATATAATATAACATTAGTTATTTTGGTGGAAAAACTTAAATAGGCTCATAGGATCATTTATTTATAGGATTCTGCCTGACATTGGCTGCACTGGGCAGATTTGAAAATCACCACAGATGGCTTCCAAGAGACAACTGCTGTGTGATATTGCAACAGGGAATATTTAGTTTGTGGTAGCCAACGTTATAATAAGGTTTTAAAAATAACTGTAATGTGCATAATTGCTACTATATAGATATGTAGTAATTTTCAGAAAGCTTCTTTATACTGATTAGGAAGTAAAATGTACAGAATTAAATTTATGACCCTTCAAGTTTATAGGAAAGACATATATAAAGGAGTGTCACAATACTTCTGAGAATATAAAATGTTTAGTCACTGTCTGCTTTTGAATGATCTTTTTCTGTCTTTTCAATACTGGCTAAAATGAATCATTTGTGCAAATGACACAAATATTTCTAACAAATAAGCAAAAAATTTATGACAAACTTATGATGAAAATCAAAATTTATTACTGCAACTACAAAAATATATAAACCCACAGTTTCTGTTTCTACTTGTTTAGTGCACATTCACTGTGAAATGGGTAGGTTCATTATAAATTCATGTCAGTGAAAATTGGACAAGAATCCAAACTAACAACCCATGTAAAACAATAGTATTACCTAATTACACTTCCAAAATCTTGAAATTAAATTAAATTATTTAGATTGCTAGTGCCCCTAAATACCATCTTTTTTGTTATGTAATTGCAGAGTATATGTAGTGAAGAGGTAAGGGTTCGTAAATAAGGGTATAGTAAATGCTGAAATTATTAGATGACTGCCTTTCCCTTGTATATTTGAAAGCATATCCTGCACAGTGACCTTTCCTGCTTTCCTGTGTTATAAAATGCATAACACCTGGAATATACAGAGAATTTTTCCACTAGGCTTACACATGTGATAGAGAGCATTTCTGGAGATGAAGAATCGTTGAATATTTGAATGCAAAAGAAATCCATGAAGATGTAGAACAACAAATTTAGTGGTCCTTTCTTCTACTATAACCACAACTGATGAGATCGTAAAACTGGATTTTTGAACCAGTCAGTCAAGTCTTGCGCAATGACAGGGAATCACATCATGATTCATAACTGTATAAAGTTTCATGTCTATTACTAGATATTTTCCCTGCTACGCTGTAGCTTACCAGAAGGAAAATTTTTGTTCCACTTATACTGCTAGTAACTAGAAACCTTAATCTAATTTTCATCCTGTATTTCACATTGTCCCGTCCCACTGTAATGGGAGTCAGGAAGGATTCTTTTTAATGGAATTCTCAGCGCATATGCAGCAATATTATATCTGAGAACTGTTTATTGATAAAGAAAGATAAGTACTCCTACTGGAGGGGGATAGAAAAGAGAGCAGAGAGCAGAAAAAAGAGATGGAGAAAGGGACAGAAGACAGGGACAGAATGTTACCGCTAGAACGCCAGGGCACCCTGTCGGCGTCTGCGTGGCGGGTGGAGCGTGTGTGCTGCAAGCCACAGTGAGTCTGCATGGCTCCTGTGGAGGGCTGGGCGCGACTTCCAAGTAGTGGCGGGCTGCGTGTTGGTAGGCAGAGCGGGTCGTGGCGGCAACAGGCAGCTCAGAGCACGGTGTCAGCGGGGAAAGGGTGGAGCAGGTCGTCGCGGCAACGAGCTGCCTTGGGGGTGTGGACAGGAAAAAAGGCAGGGAAGGAACACGACTGCAGGGAGAGAGAACCGAGTGGGGGGCAGGGGAGACCAAAACGAACCTCTGGGCGAGCGCCAGTCCCAAGAAACTAAGAAATGGTGGGGGCCTCATGGCGCAGTTAACTGCTTTTATGTGCTAAGACCCTTCTCATAGCCTGATTTCCTGGGCACTTTTTTTCCCAGGCCTTCAGGGATCTGCCCTGCCTGCAAAAGGGGGGAGTCGTTTGCAGCCCAGTCATGGAAGTTTTCTCTCTACTCATTGGCTGCCAGGTGAAGTTCCTCCGGGGAACAGGGCTCCCCTCTGTTTTCCTAGCTTCCTCCTGCACATGGCAGCCTTCCACCCCATGTCAGAAACAGCATATGATGTTGAGGCATAAATAAAAATTGAATTGGTTCCTCTCGCACATGAATAGTTTGCATACTTGATTTTGCTTTCTAATGTGTGCTGTATTCATACATAAAAGTCTTAGTCCTCAAACTATGGCCAAATCAAATTACATCATCAGAGTCAGCATTAGAACATAGATGAGACTAGAGATGGGACAGTAAGTAAAAAAAAGACCCCTTGAAATACAATTTTGGCTTTAACTCTCTGGAAGAACGTGTTAAACTCTCTGGAAGAATGTTTGATTTGATCAAGTTGTCAGTATTAGGATTAGCTATAAAGATCTGATGTGAATAGAGACTTGACATGGAGAGAGACTATTTACAGGGGCCTGGAGTGACAGGACAAGGGGGAATGGCTTCAAAATGAAAGAGAGCAGGGTTAGATTAGATACTAGAAAGAAATTTTTCCCTGTGAAGGTGGTGAGGCCCTGGCACAGGTTGCCCAGAGAAGCTGTGGCTGCCCCATCCCTGGAAGTGTCCAAGGTCAGGTTAGAAGGGTCTCTGAGCAACCTGGTCCAGTGGCAGGTGTCCCTGCCTATGGCAGGGTGTTGGAACGGGATGATCTTTAAGGTCCTTTCCAACCCAAAGCATTCTATGAGTCTGTGATGAATAGGTAGGAACATATATCACCCCAATCAAAACAGTGTAATATGTGCTATGAGAGCAAGAAAAACTTGAAATGAAGTAGTAGGATGAGGAGGCAGATACCTTATACAGACATCCAGATATCTCAGACAGGCATCAAAGTACAATATTTTTGTTAGCACTCTTTTCCTCTAAGAGATGACAGAGCCAGTAAAACCAGACCCTTGAATGGAAGGATCATGCTGGGAGAATGTAATAAGTAAGCATTAATTTTTTAATCTTTTCTTGTCTAAGCTCAGTATTCACTCCTGTAGGCCCAAAGCCACCAAGAATCTGTCTGTTCAGCAATGCCTCATCATTACATCCTCTCTCACTCTGCCCTCAAAAGGAAGTATTTTAAGTTATGTTATGTTTAACCAAAGACTAAAGTGAAGAAAAGTAGAAGGAGAACTTTTTTTTTAAGTGTCTACATATCAATAACTCGATTTTGCAAGTTTAGGGGATAAATACATCCAGCTTGGGTATTTGAAGGACCTGGAATGCCTGGGGTTGGTATAAAACTGTTGTAGACAGTGTACCAAAGGGGAAGAGTTATTCTATAGGCATGAATGTCTGTCTTAACAAACTGCGTCTGGAAGGTAACCCATATATTTTATCTGTCACAGTAAAGCAAGAAATGTATATTCTTCCATTAAAAATGTACCAAAACCCCTGTACTTGACCACCCGTAGAACCCTGTCCAATCCAACAATATAGTTTGAGAAAAACCCCACAAAAGAGGGAAGAAAAAAGAGAGCTGAAATATGCCATTTTCTCTGTTAAACAGAAAATGCTACCTGCATCAGTTAGATTTCCGTAAGAATTAGGAGGCTGAATACTTTGGATGAACTAGACCAGAAGTCTTAAAAAGTACATGTGAGGAGGTGAAACAGTCAATCAGATCTAGACAACTTTGCAGACAAATCCTATTTCCTAGGGAAATATGGTATTATGCCTTAATTGATGATGTGTTGATTTTTAAGATTAGATGGCTGCTTAGGTAGCAGAGCTCTTCAGTGCTAGCATAACAAGAGAGGTGAATAAACATTTAGTTATTGTATTTCTTTAGATGAAAGTGCATATGATTTTTTTACTTTGCCCTTCAAGAATGATAGTTCTACAAACACGTTAAACCTCAGATAGGCAGGTCAAGGGAGACCTAGTCTATAGCTGGCTGTAAAGGACCTGCTTGAGTATTTGAATTATAGTCCTAGTTTAGTTCTCCAGATTGGAGTTTTTAAATGGTTTAAAGGAAATGCCAAATGTCGTTGCAAAATATGATTTAAATTTGTCTTTATGGTGTTTAAGGTACCTGTTCTTATGTTTAATGCTGGTATTCCGTATTTTGAAGCCATTAAATTTACTATGTTAGATTAATCTTTGGCTTTTAAATGTTACAAACTTCATAAAAAAGAGATTAAATTAATAGAGCTTTTAACCTGATCTTTTTAAGATCATGGGAGGAAATCCTGCTCCTATAGGATTCCTCAACAGCAAAATAGGAGGAATTTTATCACTGGCTTCAATGGGATCCACAGCTGTTCCCCATGTGATAGAGTTATTGACAGAATTCACCAACACTTTTCTTAGCAGTGATTTAATTCATGGCAACAGTGCTGACAAGATCAATACTTATGGCAATTATGATTGTATATATGAATAATGTCCACTTGAATGCCTCGCAAGACTTGGATGATGTTTATATCTGTCAATTACCTGAGGACATTTATAGAATCTACTGAGTATTCGCTGTATTATAATTGCCATTAAGTACCTCAAAATATTATAGTATTCCTTGAAAATCACACAGTACTTCAACAAGTTTGGTGATTTCAAGTTCAGTGTAATAAATACTAATGTTCTAGTATTTTGTTGAAATCTGGCTTACTAATATATGATGAAGGTTGTAGGCCATTCCCTTTTTGAATTATTGTGGATCAGCTACAATAACTAAATTTAAAACCAAAAGCTCTTTCTCTCTTTCTCTTTC
>VZRJ01005919.1:42197-63165 GCA_013397565.1 Ptilonorhynchus violaceus | reverse complement strand
TGCTGCATCGAGACCCACCTGAAGGAGAACACCAACTATTTCCAGGTATGGGGGGCCCAGAGAGGGCCTGGGGGTTGGGAGGGAGGGTGTGACCGCAGTGCTGACCCCTCGCCCCCCCAGTTCTTTGCCGAGGTGCGGGAGGCTGAGGAGCTGCTGCGGAAGACGGAGGAGACGATGCGACGCAAGTTCAGCTGCGACCGCGGCACCACAGCCACGCGCCTCGAGGACCTGCTGCAGGACCTCGCGGTGAGGGCACCCCCGGCAGCCCCAGAGAGACCCCCAGATCCCGGGGGCTTTCCTCAGGGTGACCCCCCCAAGATTCCCAGGGTGACCCTGCTGCATGACCTTGCAGCGAGGGCAAATGGGACCCCAGGGGACCCCCTAAGATCCTCAGGGTGATGCCTCCAGGGTGACTCCAGCCCCACAGCAACCTCAGGGTGACCCCCCCTGCAGAGTGACCTCTGGCCCCATGGTAAAGCTGAGGTGACCCCCCCGTGCAGTGCCCAGATTGACCCCGAAATGAGAGTCCCACAGCAGGCCCATGGGTGTCCAGCTGCAGGGTGCTGGGGTGCCACCCCCACTGCAGCCCCTGGGGTGACCCCCAACACATGCCCATTGCTGCAACAGACCAGGGTGACTCCCCTGCCTCATATTTCTGACGCCCTCCCCCAAACTCCAGGCAGCCCCCAAAATCCCAAGAGCTCCCCAAACCTTTGGGACCTCCTGATATTTCTGAGCTCTCCCAAAAAACCTGGGATCCCGCTAAAATTCTGATGCCCCTCAAAACCATGGGACACCCCAAATCCTGAGGTGCCCCAAACCTTCCCCTGCAGGAGCAGAAGGAGCAGCTGGCGGAGTTGGGGGCGCAGCTGGGGGGTCTCTCCCGCCGCGCCAGGACCATCGTGCAGCTGAAGCCACGCAGCCCCTCGACCCCGCTGCAGGGCCGCCCCCCCATCCAGGCCGTCTGCGACTACAAGCAAATGGAGGTGTGGGGGGACATGAGGGTTGGATTAGGGTTGGCTGCCCTGGGGAGGGCAGTGGGGGATGTGGGACTATGTGGGGGAACATGGTGGGACCAGCACCCCAGTGTGATGCTGCCCCAGCCCCATGGGGGGACACAGGAGGACCCCCCCTCTGGTCTGACACCACCCTGGGGGATATGGGGATACATGGGGGACTCCCCACCCTGCTCTCATGCTGCCCCAGCCCCATAATGGGAAAGAAGGGGGAACACAAGGGACTGCCCACCCCAGTCTGAGACCACAGTGGCCCCATGGGGGAATATGAGGGGATACTGGGGAATATGGGAGGGACATGGGCAATACGAGGAGGCACAGGGAGACACAGGCGCCCTTGCCCAGCCCTGATCCCCCGCCCTGCAGGTGACAGTGCACAAAAACGACACCTGTGCCCTGGTGAGCCACGCGCAGCCGCAGCAGTGGCGGGTGCTGAGTGCTGGGGGCAGCGAGGCCGTCGTCCCCTCCGTCTGCTTCCTCCTGCCACCCCCCAACAAGGAGGCTCTGGACGCCGTGCACAGGTGAGGACAGAGACCCTGCGAGCCCCCAGGCTCCCCCGTGTCCCCTCGCTGACGCCTCGTCCCCACAGGCTGGAGACCACCCACCACCAGCTGCTGGGGCTGTGGCAGCAGCTGCACCAGGACCTGCGCAGCCTCCGCGCCTGGCAGTACCTGACCCGGGACATCCAGCAGATCCAGTCCTGGACACACATCACGGTGAGTCCCTGGGGGTCCCGGTGTGGCGCTGGGGTCCGGGGGGTCCCAACAGGGGCTGACACGGCCGTGCCCCCCCAGTTCCGCACGCTGCCGGCAGAGGAGGTGCGGCAGGTCCTGCGCAGCCTGGAGAGCCACTACCAGGAGTTCCTGCGGGACAGCCAGGACGCCCAGAGCTTCCAGCCCGACGACCGGCTGCAGGTGGAGCGTGACTACAATGCCTGCACTCACAAATACGAGTTGCTGCTGCACAGCCAGGAGAAAGGTGGGTGTCCCCTCTCTGCAATGCGTCCCGGCGGTGTCCCCAGTGTGACCCCAGGGTGCTAAACCATCCAAGGGTCCTTGTGGTGTCCCTGGGGTATCTCCAGGGTGCTGAGCTGTCAGCATGTCTCCCCTCCCCACCTTGGCTCCCTGCGGTGTCCCTGGGCTGTCCCCAGTGTGACCCCAGGGTGCTAAACCATCCAAGGGTCCTTGTGGTGTCCCTGGGGTATCTCCAGGGTGCTGAGCTGTCAGCATGTCTCCCCTCCCCACCTTGGCTCCCTGCGGTGTCCCTGGGCTGTCCCCAGTGTGACCCCAGGGTGCTAAACCATCCAAGGGTCCTTGTGGTGTCCCTGGGGTATCTCCAGGGTGCTGAGCTGTCAGCATGTCTCCCCTCCCCACCTTGGCTCCCTGCGGTGTCCCTGCGGTGTCCCTGGGCCGTCCCCAGGGCCCTGAGCCATCCCTGCGTCCCCCCTCCCTACTGTGGGTCCCCAGGCTGTCCCCGGGGCGCTAAGCCATCCCTGCGTCCCCTCTGCCCACCGTGGGTCCCTGTGGTGTCCCCGAGGGTGCTGAGCCATCCCCATGTCCCCCCAGGAGAGCAGGACGAGTCGCTGTGCAAGAGCTACATCTCGCAGCTGAAGGACATCCGGCTGCAGCTGGAGAGCTGCGAGAGCCGCACCGTGCACCGCCTGCGCCTGCCCCTCGACGCCGACCCCCTGCGCGAGTGCGCCCAGCGCCAGGCCGAGCAGCAGGTGTGTGACACGCGTGTGACACCTGTGTGACGGGCACAGACGGGGACCTCTATGCCAGGATGGGCCTGGGGGGCTGTCACGGAATCATGGAATGGTTTGGGTTGGAAAAGTCCACCCACTTTTTTTCCAGTTGTAAACTTCCCCAGGGATGGGCACTGCACCCCTGCCCTGGGCAGCCTGTGCCAGGGCTGGACAGTCCTTTCCAGGGGCAATTTTCCCAATATCCCTCCTAAACCTCCCCTGCCCACCTGCACCGGTGGGCTGCAGACTCTTCCCCTGCTCTGCCCCTCCTCAGATCCAAGGGGGCCAGGGAAGTATTTGATGGGGGGGGTCGGCCCTGACCTGCAGCCAGCAGGGGCTGAGGGACTTCTTCCCCACAGCAAACCCACCTGGAGCTGGAGGGCATCCAGAAGAACCTGGCCAAGGTCAGCCAGAAGACAGAGCAGGTGCTGGCACAGCCGGAGCAGGTGGGCTCGGCCCCCATCCTGCGCTCCGAGCTGGAGGTCACTCTGCGGAAGATGGAGCAGGTGTACAGCCTCTCCAGCATCTACCTGGAGAAGTGAGTGAGCCCTGGCACCGTCACTGCACAGCTCCTTGGTCCCCAGGCTGGGAACAGGCCTGGGCAGCCGGGAGGGCTTGGGGAGTGTGGGGGGAGCCAACATGTCCTTCCCTCTTCCCTCTTCCCTCTTCCCTCTTCCCTCTTCTCTCTTGCCTTCTCCCTTTTTTTTTCTCTTTTCCCTTTTCTTCCCTTTTCCCCTTTCCTTCTCTCCTGACTCTGTGCTGCCCCTCTGGCTGAGCTGTCCCACTCCCATCCTACTCCCAGCTGCTCTGTCCTGCTCCTGTCCCACTCCCATCCCACTCCCGCTCCACCTGTGGCTGCTCCCTCCCGCTCCCGGCTGATTCCATCCCTCTGCCGCAGGCTGAAGACCATCGGGCTGGTGATCCGGAGCACGCAGGGGGCTGAGGAGCTGCTCCGCAAGTACGAGGAGCAGCTGAAGGACGTGCAGGCAGTGCCGGCCGACCTGGCTGAGCTGGAGGCCAGCAAGGCCGAGCTGAAGGTACCAGGGAGTTCTGGGGGTGCC
Organism: Ptilonorhynchus violaceus; assembly: GCA_013397565.1. Taxonomy (NCBI): domain Eukaryota; kingdom Metazoa; phylum Chordata; class Aves; order Passeriformes; family Ptilonorhynchidae; genus Ptilonorhynchus; species Ptilonorhynchus violaceus. Next base: position 59,344 of record VZRJ01005919.1, on the reverse strand, counting down.
GGGGGGAGCCAGGAGGGGGTGGAGGATACCGTGGCCGGCCCTGACCAGTGCCCGTCTGCTGCAGCGGCTGCGGGCGCAGGCCGAGGGGCACCAGCCCTTCTTCAGCACGCTGGAGACCGACCTCGGCAAGGCCAAGGACGTCAACGAGCGCATGGTCCGCGGGCACAGCGAGCGGGACGTGGACCTGGAGCGGTACCGGGAGCGGGTGCAGCAGCTGCTGGAGCGCTGGCAGGCGGTGCTGGGCCAGACTGACCTGCGCCAGCGCGAGCTGGACCAGCTGGGCCGCCAGCTGCGCTACTACCGGCAGAGCTGCGACGCGCTGCGCCAGTGGATCCGCGATGCCCGGCAGCGCCAGGAGGCCATCCAGGCCGTGCCCATCACCGACAGCCAGGCTGTGCGCGAGCAGCTGCTGCAGGAGAAGGTAGTGCCGGCCATCCCTAGCGCAGCGTGGGGTGAGGGGTGTGCCTGGCCGTCTCCAGTCATGGCAGGTCAGGCAGTGCTCTTGGGTGGCAACAGCGGATAGGGGATGGGGGATCATTGCTGGCCACATCATGTGGTGGGTGCTTTCAGCCATCCCCAGTGGGATGGGGGGTACTTCTGACCATTTTTGACTACAGCAGGGTGAGGGGTGCTTCCGGCCATCCTCGGCCGTGGCTGGGCAGTGGGTGCTCTTGGCCATCCCTGTACCCGTGGTGGGGTGAGGTGTGCTCTTGGGGAGCTGTGGCATGCCTGGGCTCACCCTCACGTGTCTCTGCAGAGACTGCTGGAGGAGTGTGAGCAGCACAAGGAGAAGGTGGAGGAGTGCCAGCGCTATGCCAAGCAGTACATCGACGCCATCNGTGTCCCGCAAGGTCTGGGGTCACAGCGCTGTAGCCAGGGGCTCACCAGGCCATGGCAGCACTTTGATCACTCTCTCCCCGTCAGGACTATGAGCTGCAGCTGGTGAGCTTCAAGGCACAGGTTGAGCCGGTGGCGTCACCGGCCAAGAAGCCCAAAGTGCAGTCGGCGTCTGACAGCATCATCCAGGAGGTGAGGGGGGGGTCTCACTGCCATGGGCCTGGGACATCCCGCTGCTCCTGGAGTGTGGCTGCTCACTGAAGGGGTGGGCTTGGGGGTGTGGCGCGTGGTCTAGCCTCCATCCAGTCCCATCATTGCTGGGGTGCCGGCGGGCCGTGGGCATGTGTCCCTCTCTCCTGCTGACCCACTGTCTCTGCAGTACGTGGACCTGCGGACGCAGTACAGCGAGCTGACCACGCTCACCACCCAGTACATCAAGTTCATCACTGAGACGCTGCGGCGGCTGGAGGAGGAGGAGGTAGGGAGTGGTGCAGGGTGGCACAGCCAGCTGCATAACCGAAAGGAACGTGGCTCACGGGGGCTCCGGCCCCACTGCTAACACCAGCCCGCGGCCATGACTCCGGCCCTATCACTAACACTGGCCCATGGCCATTACTCTGGCCCCATCACTAATGGTGGCCCATGACCGTGGCTCTGGCCCCATCACTAACAATGACCCATGGCCATGGCTCTGGCCTTATCACTAATACTGGCCCATGACCGTGACTCCACCCTGTCACTAATACTGGCCCGTGGCCTCTAACCCCTGCTCCCTGCTGGGCTCCCAGGAGCAAGGCTGCTGGCTCCAGGTGTGGTGGGTCTCCGAGCTGAGCTGGCTCTGGATGCCCAGGGCTCTGGTGTGACTGGTGGTAGGAGGCACTTCCCAGATACACGTAGTGCAGTCAGCACCCGCCTGCGCATGCTGCTGTGCTGGGCGCTGGCCCGCGGGGTCTGGCGTGGGGTAACCTCTCTAACTCTTGGTTTCTGCCCTCGGAACCGCTTTGCCGGTGCTTTTTCTTGGGGGATGTTTGTGTTGGTGGGGATCTAAAGGAGGGTAAAAAACCAGGATGACTCTGGCAGCCCTGCACCAGGTACTCACTCTGCGCATGCCCTCTCCCCGCGGCACCCCTCACCTCCCCCGTGGCTCACCCTGTTCTCCTCGCCCTCCTCTGCCTCTATGCTGCTCCGGGACCAGGGGTCTGGTGTGGGGTCTGGCTCTCCTGCATGCGAGCTGCCTGTGCCCAGGCCCTGCGGAACGTGCGGTTGCCTCGCTCACGGTGCATGGGGTATGAGTGCTGTGGCACGGCCGCAAGCCAGGCGCCAGCCGTGTTGGCCCTTTGGCAGACCCTGCCCCCAGATGCCTGGACGGGGCCTGGAGGGGTTCGAACCAGCTGGATTGCTCTCTCCTGTTGAGGCTTTCCCAGCAGGGAAGGCTCTGCTGGCACTGGCCTTGCACTACTCTCTGTTCTGCTGCCAGTGCTCTGGCCGTCTCTCTCCTTTCCTCATAGCAGGGGCTGTCTGTGCTGGCCCCCTTGCACGGGGTGCCATGGTGGTGGTGGCGTGCACGCTGCTCACATCGTCTTCATCACTTGGGTTCGGCTTGCTCTCTGTCCTTTCTCTATGGAACATGGCTTCCTGCGCTGCTGTCTGGCTCCTGTTGCCTGTCTGCCTGTGCTGTTGCGTGTCCCCTGTCCTGCCATACGTCTTCTGGAAGCTGGTGTCACCACCAGCAGCTTGCGGGGTGGCCCAGGGGCCATTCCACGCGCATCCTCCACCCCTCCGCTGTCTTGGCGGTGCGTGGCTGGGCCAGCATCGATGCCATGGCGCGATCGCATCCCTTGTGATTTGTCTTTCTCTCCCCTCTCTGTCCCCTGCACCCTCTTTCCCCTCCAGAAAGCCGCCGAGAAGCTGAAGGAGGAGGAGAGGAAGCGGCTGGCGGAGGTGGAGGCGCAGCTGGAGAAGCAGCGGCAGCTGGCCGAGGCCCATGCCAAAGCCAAGGCACAGGCGGAGGCAGAGGCGCGGGAGCTGCAGTTCCGCATGCAGGAGGAGGTCGCCCGGCGGGAGGTGGTGGCCGTGGATGCCGAGCAGCAGAAGCAGAACATCCAGCAGGAGCTGATGCAGCTGCGGCAGAACTCTGACCACCAGATCAAGTCCAAGGTGAAGCTGATTGAGGAGGCCGAGTACAACCGCAAGAAGGTGGAGGAGGAGATCCGCCTTATCCGCCTGCAGCTGGAGAGCACTGAGAAGCAGCGGGCGGGCGCCGAGACGGAGCTGCAGGAGCTGCGGGCACGCGCTGAGGAGGCCGAGTGGCAGAAGCGGCAGGCACAGGAAGAGGCTGAGCGCCTGCGCCAGCAGGTGAAGGAGGAGAGCCAGAAGAAGCGGGAGGCGGAGGAGGAGCTGAAGCGTAAGGTGCAGGCCGAGCGTGAAGCAGCGCGGGAGAAGCAGAAGGCGGTGGCGGACCTGGAGCAGCTGCGGCTGCAGGCAGAGGAGGCTGAGCGGCGCATGCGACAGGCAGAGGCCGAGAAGGAGCGGCAGATCCAGGTGGCCCAGGAGGTGGCCCAGCGCAGCACCGAGGCCGAGCTGCAGAGCAAGCGTCTCTCCTTTGCCGAGAAGACGATGCAGCTGGAGCTGTCGCTGCAGCAGGAGCACGATGCAGTGGCCCAGCTGCAGGAGGAGGCTGAGCGGCTGAAGAGGCAACAGCTGGAGGCCGAGCGCTCGCGGGAGGAGGCTGAGAAGGAGCTGGAGCACTGGCGGCAGAAGGCCAATGAGGCACTGCGCCTGCGGCTGCAGGCCGAGGAGGTAGCCCACAAGAAGTCTCTGGCGCAGGAGGAGGCCGAGAAGCAGAAGGAGGATGCGGAGCGCGAGGCCCGCAAGCGCGCCAAGGCGGAGCAATCGGCCTTGCGGCAGAAGGAACTGGCGGAGGAAGAGCTGGAGAAACAACGAGAGCTGGCAGAGGGCACGGCCCAGCAGAAGCTGGTGGCGGAGCAGGAGCTGATCCGGCTGAAGGCAGAGATGGAGAACGGGGAGCAGCAGCGCCTGCTCCTGGAAGAAGAGCTCTTGCGCTTGAAGGGGGACGTAAGCGAGGCCATCCAGAGGAGGAAAGAACTGGAGGAGGAGCTGGCCAAGCTGCGGGCAGAGATGGAGGTCCTGCTGGAGAGCAAGGCCAAGACAGAGGAGGAGTCACGCTCCAGCAGCGAGAAGTCCAAGCAGCGGCTGGAGGCAGAGGCCAACAAGCTGCGGGAGCTGGCTGAGGAGGCCGCCCGCCTGCGTGCCCTCTCCGAGGAGGCCAAGCATCAGCGGCAACTGGCAGAGGACGAGGCCAGCCGGCAGCGGGCCGAGGCTGAGCGCATCCTGAAGGAGAAGCTGGCGGCCATCAACGAAGCCTCGCGCCTAAAGGCAGAGGCAGAGATCACGCTGAAGGAGAAGGAGGCGGAGAACGAGCGGCTGCGGCGGCTGGCAGAAGATGAGGCCTACCAGCGCAAGCTGCTGGAGGAGCAGGCGGCCCAGCACAAGCAGGACATTGAGGAGAAGATTGCCCTGCTGAAGCGCTCCTCGGAGAGTGAGCTGGAGCGGCAGAAGGGGCTTGTGGAGGATACACTGCGGCAGCGGCGGCAGGTGGAGGAGGAGATCCGCGCCCTCAAGGCCAGCTTTGAGAGGGCCTCTGCTGGCAAGAGCGAACTGGAGCGGGAGCTGAACCGCATCCGTGGGGAGGCAGAGGAGGTGCAGCGCAGCCGGGAGCAGGCAGAGCGGGAGGCTGAGCGGCAGCGGGCGCTGGCGCTGGAGGAGGAGGGCCGGCGGCGTGAGGCCGAAGAGAAGGTGCAGGCCATCCTGGCAGCCGAGGAGGAGGCTGGACGGCAGAGGCGGCTGGCCTTGGAGGAGGTGGAGCGGCTGAGGGCCATGGTGGAGGAGGCACGGCGGCAGAAGGAGCTGGCGGAGAAGGAGTCGGAGCGGCAGATCCAGCTGGCGCGGGAGGCGGCACAGAAGCGGATCGAGGCGGAGGAAAAGGCACACCTGGCTGCCGTGCAGCAGAAGGAGCAGGAGCTGTTGCAGACACGCCAGCAGGAGAAGAGCCTCCTGGACCGGCTGCGTGAGGAGGCCGAGCGGGCCCGGCGAGCAGCTGAGGAGGCTGAGTTTGCCCGTGGCAAGGCCGAGCAGGACGCCAGCCTGTCCCGGCAGCGCGTGGAGGAGGCCGAGCGGCTGAAGCAGCAGGCAGAGGAGGAGGCGCAGGCCAAGGCGCAGGCACAGGCAGATGCAGAGAAGCTGCGGAAAGAGGCTGAGCTGGAGGCGGCAAAGCGGGCGCAGGCGGAGCAGGCAGCCCTGCGGCAGAAGCAGCTGGCCGACGCCGAGATGGAGAAGCACAAGAAGTTCGCCGAGCAGACACTGCGGCAGAAGGCACAGGTGGAACAAGAACTGACCAAGGTGAAGTTGCAGCTGGATGAGACAGACCACCAGAAGGGCATCCTGGACGAGGAGCTTCAGCGGCTGAAGGAGGAGGTGACGGACACTGTCCGGCAGAAGGCCCAGGTGGAGGAGGAGCTCCTCAAGGTCCGGGTGCAGATGGAGGAGCTGGTCAAGCTGAAGAGCCGGATCGAGGAGGAGAACAAGGCGCTGATCCTCAAGGACAAGGACAACACGCAGAAGTTCCTGGCGGAGGAGGCAGAGAAAATGAAGCAGGTGGCAGAGGAGGTGGCCCGGCTGAGCATTGAGGCGCAGGAGGCCGCCCGCATGCGACAGCTGGCCGAGGATGACCTGGCGCAGCAGCGGGCGCTGGCAGAGAAGATGCTGAAGGAGAAGATGCAGGCGGTCCAGGAGGCCACACGGCTGCGGGCCGAGGCCGAGGTGCTGCAGAAGCAGAAGGATCTGGTGCAGGAACAAGCCAAGCGGCTGCAGGAGGACAAGGAGCAGATGCAGCAGCGCCTGGCTGAGGAGACCGAGGGCTTCCAGAAGACGCTGGAGGCTGAGCGCCGACGGCAGCTGGACATCGCGGCCGAGGCTGAGCACCTCAAGCTGCAAGTGGCAGAGATGAGCATGGCCCAGGCCAAGGCTGAGGAGGAAGCAAAGCGTTTCAAGAAGCAGGCAGAGGAGATCAGTGAGAGGTTGCACGAGACTGAGCTAGCCACACAGGAGAAGATGATGATGGTGCACACCCTGGAGATCCAGCGGCACCAGAGTGATGAGGATGCGGAGAAGCTGAGGAAGGCTATTGCTGACCTGGAGAAGGAGAAGGAGAAGCTGAAGAAGGAGGCAGTGCTGCTGCAGCAGAAGGCAGAGGAGGTACTGGGCTGCGGGTCCCCCTTAGTGGTGGTATGCAGGGAGGACGTCCCTCTCCCCAGCCACCCCACACCATCCCTGGCCAGGTTCCCAAGGACCATCACTAGGGAGGGTGAGGCAGGACCACCCATGTGGGTCAGGGACGTGCGCAGAGTCAGTGGCAGTGAAGCAAACCCCTCATGCAGCATTGGAGCGTGACCCCCAACCCCTGCCTTCCTGCTGTGGAGGGGGGAACCCCACCGCCCAGGCCGGCTCTTCTGCCCCATGGTGCATCCTGCTGTGTTCCTCTCTGTGCCCAACTCCCAGCCTCCGTGCCAGGGGTTCCCTTGTGTCCTCCCCCCTGCTCATTCTGCCCCGTGTTGTGTGTGTGGCTCCCTAATCCCGGCTCTGCTCCTTAACTCTTACCTGACGTAAGGAGTGGGTGGGTGCCTCTGTGCCTCAGTGCCTCCCTTGCCCCCTGTTCCCCTGCCCCAGCCGTCTCCCAGCCCCTCCACTGCCCTCCTGGGTGTCTGACTGCACTGTCCTCTCTCCCACCCCAGATGCAGGTGGCCCAGCAGGCTCAGCTCCGTCAGGAGACGCAGCAACTCCAGCAGAGCTTCCTGACAGAGAAGGACGCCCTGCTGCAGAAGGAGAAGTTCATTGAGGAGGAGAAATCGAAGCTGGAGAAGCTCTTTAAGGAGGAGGTGAACAAAGCCCAGAACCTGAAGGCAGAGCAGGAGCGACAGCAGCAGGAGATGGAGCAGGAGAAGCAGCAGTTGAAAGCCATGTTAGATGAAGCCAAGAAGCATCAGAAAGAAGCTGAGGAAAATGTCCGGCACAAACAGGAGGAGCTGCAGGAGCTGGAGAGGCAGCGGCAGCAGCAGGAGAAACTGCTGGAAGAAGAGAACAAGAAGCTGAGGGACAGGCTCGAGCAGATGCAGGAGGAGTACAAGGCCGCCCTGGCCCAGAGACGGGAGATCATGATCCAGACAGACGACCTGCCTGGGGAGGCCTCGGTTACGACGACGCAGCTGCTGGACATCAAGGCTGTGCCCAACGGCCGGGACGCGATGGATGGCTTAGCACAGAACGGGGAGCCGGAGTTCGCCTTTGACGGCATCCGGCAGAAGGTGTCAGCAGAGAAGCTGGCTGACGCCGGCATTCTGAGCAGGGAGAGCTTAGACAAGTTGACAAAGGGTGTCGTGAGTGTGGGCGAGCTCTCTCAGAGGGAGGACATCAAGAAGTATCTGCAGGGCAAGAGCAGCATTGCTGGTTTGCTGATCAAACCCTCCAACCAGAAGATGAGCATCTACGAAGCCATGAAGAAGAAGCTGCTCAGCCCGGGCACAGCGCTGGTGCTCCTGGAGGCACAGGCTGCCTCCGGCTTCATCATTGACCCCGTGCGGAACGTGAGGCTCTCGGTGAACGAGGCGGTGCGAGAGGGAGTGATCGGACCAGAGCTGCACAACAAGATGCTGTCAGCCGAGCGGGCTGTCACCGGCTACAAGGATCCATACACAGGCGACAAGATCTCCCTGTTCCAGGCCATGATGAAGGAGCTCATTGTCAGGGATCACGGCATCCGCCTGCTTGAGGCCCAGATCGCCACTGGTGGCATCATTGACCCTGTCAACAGCCACCGCCTGCCCGTGGAAGCCGCCTACAAGCGTGGCTACTTTGATGAGGAGATGAATCAGATACTGTCCGACCCCAGTGACGACACCAAGGGCTTCTTCGACCCCAACACTCAGGAGAACCTCACCTACCTGCAGCTCATGGAGCGATGCGTGACTGACCCAGACACGGGCCTGTGCCTTCTGCCACTCACTGACCAAGCAGCCAAAGCAAGAGAGCTGGTCTACACTGACAAGGAAGCCAAGGATGTCTTCAAGAAGGCCACAGTGACTGCACCATTTGGCAAGTTCCAAGGGAAGACGATGACCATCTGGGAGCTCATCAACTCTGAATACTTCACTGAGGACCAAAGGCGGGACCTGATCCAGCAGTACAGGACTGGCAAGATCACAGTGGAGAAGATCATCAAGATCGTCATCACGGTTGTGGAGGAAAGTGAGAGAAAGAGCCAGATGTGCTTTGAGGGCCTGCGGGGCCCTGTGCCCGCTGCTGAGCTGCTGGAGAGCAAGATCATCAACAAGGACCTCTACAACCAGCTGCACCAGGGCAAGAAGTCCGTGAAGGACGTGGCAGAGATAGAGTCTGTGCGGCAGTACCTGAAGGGCACGGACGCCATCGCTGGCGTCCTGGTGGAGTCAACAGGCCAGAAGCTCACCTTCTACGAGGCCCTGAAGAGAAACCTGCTGAAGCCAGAGGTTGCCCTGTCCCTGCTGGAGGCGCAAGCTGCCACCGGCTACATCATTGACCCTGTGGAGAACAAGCTCTTCTCTGTGGATGAGGCGGTGAAGGCCGAGGTGGTGGGGCCAGAGTTCCACGAGAAGCTGCTGTCAGCGGAGAAGGCAGTGACCGGCTACAAAGATCCCTACACAGGTCAGACGGTTTCCCTCTACCAAGCACTCCAGAAGGGCCTCATCCCCAGCGACACTGGGCTCCGGCTGCTGGACGTCCAGCTTGCCACCGGTGGCATCATTGACCCCGTCAACAGCCACCGACTCCCACTCGAGGTTGCCTACAAGCGCGGCTACTTTGACCCGGAGATAAACAGGGCTCTCACTGAGCTCCGAGATGACGTCAAGGCCTTCTACTGTCCCAACACCCAGGAGCACCTCACCTATGCCCAGCTGCAGAAGAGCTGCCACCGTGACAAGCAGACTGGCCTGTGCCTGCTGCCCCTGTCTGACAAGGCCATCCAGTCACAGCAGGAGGAGGTCTACACTGACAGCCAGGCCAAGGAGTGCTTCGACAAAGCAACCATAGAGGTCCCAGTGGGCAGCATGAAGGGCCAGACGATGACCATCTGGGAACTGATACACTCCGAATACTTCACGGAGGAGCACAGGCGAGAGCTGCTCCGACAGTACAAGACCGGCAAAGTGACAATTGAGAAGATCATCAAGATTGTGATCACCATCATTGAGGAGGCAGAGACCAAAAAGCAGGAGAAGCTGACATTCAGTGGTCTGCGGGCACCGGTGCCAGCCAGTGAGCTTCTGGAGTCCCGCATCATCAGCAAAGCCCAGTACGAGCAGCTGAAGGAAGGCAAGAAATCAGTGAAGGACCTCTCTGAGACAGATGCAGTGAGGAGGTTCCTGCATGGCAGTGACTGTATTGCTGGTGTCTACGTGGAGGCCACCAAGGAGAAGCTGAACATCTACGAGGCCATGAAGAGGAACCTACTGAGGCCCAGCACTGCTGTGGTCCTCCTGGAGGCCCAGGCAGCCACTGGGTTCTTGATTGACCCCGTGAAGAACCGTAAACTGTACGTCAATGAGGCGGTGAAGGCTGGTGTGGTCGGGCCTGAGCTGCACGAGAAGCTGCTGTTGGCCGAGAAGGCTGTCACGGGCTACAAGGATCCCTACTCGGGTGATACCATTTCCCTGTTCCAGGCCATGAAGAAAGGGCTCATTGTCAGGGAGCATGGCATCCGTCTGCTGGAGGCCCAGATCGCCACCGGTGGCATCATCGACCCCGTGCACAGCCACCGCCTGCCCGTGGAGGTGGCCTACAAACGTGGCTACTTCGACGAGGAGATGAACCGGACACTCTCTGACCCCACTGATGACACCAAGGGCTTCTTCGACCCCAACACTCAGGAGAACCTCACTTATGTGCAGCTGAAGGAGAGGTGCATTGAGGATCCCGAGACGGGCCTGTACCTGCTGCCTCTGCGGGAACCTGAGAAGCCGAAAGTGGTGGAGACCACCCATGTGTACACAGAAGCAGAGACACGGAAGGTGTTCGAGGAGACGCAGGTGGACATCCCTGTGGGCAGCCGGGCGGGCTCCTCCATGTCGCTGTGGGAGATCATGCACTCAGACCTGCTGCCTGAGGAGCAGCGGAAACATCTCATGGAGGAGTTCCAGTCAGGCCGCGTGTCCAAGGAGCGCATGATCATCATTATCATAGAGATCATTGAGAAGACTGAGATCATCCGGCAGCAGAATCTCACATCCTATGATTACGTCCGGCGCCGCATCACAGCTGAAGACCTCTACGAGGCCAAGATCATCTCACAGGACATCTACAACCTGCTGAAGCAGGGCTCCAAAACCTTCCGTGAGCTCCTCGATGTGGAAACGGTCTGGAAGTACCTTTATGGGTCAGGCTGTGTGGCTGGCATCTACATCCCCTCCTCCAAGCAGACACTCAGCATCTACCAGGCGCTAAAGAAAGGGCTGATCAACTCTGAAGTGGCCCGCTCCCTCCTGGAAGCCCAGGCAGCCACTGGCTTCATGATCGACCCCACGAAGAATGAGATGCTGACCGTTGATGAGGCAGTCAGGAAGGGCGTGGTGGGGCCTGAGATCCACGACCGGCTCCTGTCCGCAGAGAGGGCCGTGACTGGCTACAGAGACCCGTACAGTGAACAGAAGATTTCCCTCTTCCAGGCCATGAAGAAGGATCTCATTCCCAGTGAAGAGGCCCTCAAGCTCCTGGATGCCCAGATTGCCACCGGTGGCATCATTGACCCGCACCTGGGCTTCCACCTGCCCCTGGAGGTGGCCTACCAGCGGGGCTTCATCAACAAGGAGACGCACGACATGCTGTCGGAGCCCAGTGAGGTGCGCAGCTATGTGGACCCCTCCACGGACGAGAAGCTCAGCTACACGCAGCTGCTGAAGCGGTGCCGGAAGGACGAGAACTCCAGGCTCCTCCTGCTCCCGCTCTGCGACACAAGGAAGCTCACCTTCCGGGGGCTGCGGAAGCAGATCACTGTGGAGGAGCTGGTCCGTTCGCAGGTGATGGATGAAGCCACAGCCCAGCGCCTCCAGGAGGGTCTCACCTCTGTTGAGGAGGTCTCTAAGAACCTGAAGAAGTTCCTGGAGGGCACCAGCTGCATTGCTGGTGTCTTCGTGGACTCCACAAAGGAGCGTCTGTCTGTCTACCAGGCCATGAAGAAGGGTATCATCCGGCCTGGCACTGCCTTCGAGCTCCTGGAGGCGCAGGCAGCCACTGGCTACGTGATCGACCCCATCAAGGGCCTCAAGCTGACGGTGGAGGAGGCTGTGCGGATGGGCATTGTGGGCCCCGAGTTCAAGGACAAGCTGCTCTCTGCTGAGAGGGCCGTCACTGGCTACCGAGACCCCTACACTGGAAAGCTCATCTCCCTCTTCCAGGCCATGAAGAAGGGTCTGATCCTGAAGGACCATGGGATCCGCTTGCTGGAGGCGCAGATCGCCACGGGAGGCATCATCGACCCTGAGGAGAGCCACCGCCTGCCCGTGGAGGTGGCCTACAAGAGGGGTCTCTTTGACGAGGAGATGAACGAGATCCTGCTGGACCCCAGCGACGACACCAAGGGCTTCTTTGACCCCAACACAGAGGAGAACCTCACCTACCTGCAGCTCATGGAGCGGTGCATCACAGACCCAGAGACTGGCCTCTGCCTCCTGCCCCTGAAGGAGAAGAAGCGGGAGAGGAAGACCTCCTCCAAGTCCTCTGTCCGCAAGCGCCGGGTGGTGATCGTTGACCCAGAGACGGGCAAGGAGATGTCTGTGTACGAAGCCTATCGCAAGGGCCTCATTGACCACCAGACCTACCTGGAGCTGTCAGAGCAGGAGTGCGAGTGGGAGGAGATCACCACCTCCTCCTCTGATGGCGTGGTGAAGTCGATGATCATCGACAGGCGCTCAGGGCGCCAGTATGACATTGATGATGCCATTGGCAAGGGCCTGATCGACCAATCAGCCCTGGACCAGTACCGCTCGGGCACCCTCTCCATCACTGAGTTTGCTGACATGCTCTCTGGCAACATGGGCGGCTTCCGGTCACGGTCATCCTCGGTGGGATCCTCCTCCTCCTACACCGTCAGCCCAGCCCTGACGCGGACTCAGATCTCCATGTGGACTGACCCAACCGAGGAGACTGGGCCGGTGGCAGGCATCCTGGACACGGACACTCTGGAGAAGGTGTCCATCACGGAGGCGATGCGCCGCAACCTGGTGGACAACATCACAGGACAGCGGCTGCTGGAAGCCCAGGCCTGCACCGGGGGCATCATTGACCCCAACACCGGTGACAAGTGCACCGTCGCCGATGCAGTCAACAAGGGCCTGGTCGACAAGATCATGGTGGACCGCATCAACCTGGCGCAGAAGGCCTTCTACGGCTTCGAAGATCCGCGGACCAAGACGAAGATGTCAGCGGCACAGGCACTGAAGAAGGGCTGGCTGTACTACGAGGCTGGGCAGCGATTCCTGGAGGTGCAGTACTTGACGGGGGGCCTGATCGAGCCCGACGCCCCAGGCCGTGTCTCCCTGGATGAGGCACTGCAGAAGGGCACCATCGACGCGCGCACTGCCCAGAAGCTGCGGGATATCAACACCTACTCCAAGTACCTCACCTGCCCCAAGACCAAGCTCAAGATCTCCTACAAGGACGCCATGGACCGGAGCATGATCGAGGATGGGACCGGCCTGCGGCTGCTGGAAGCCTCTTCCCAGTCCAGCAAGGGCTACTACAGCCCCTACAATGTCAGCAGCGCTGGCTCCACCTCTGGATCCCGCTCGGGCTCTCGCACCGGTTCCCGCTCAGGCTCCCGGCGCGGCAGTTTCGACGCCACTGGCTCCGGCTTCTCCATGACCTTCTCTTCCTCCTCCTACTCCTCTTCAAGTTTTGGGCGCCGATACGCTGGGGACACCCAGGGTGCAGTGGAGGTGGCCGCCCTTGCCCTTCCCCAGGCTGTGTCCAGAAGCTGCGGGCAGGAGGCGAGCGGGGAGTGCCCCGGGGTGCGCAGGCCCCTGCTCTATGTGGCCTGAGACCTGCCAGCCCCCCGAGGCGCCGCCTCACCCGCTCCGCATGTGGCAACGCTGCTGGCTAATCACTAGTATTTTTTTTAATTTTGAACCTCCACTCTTCTCCCAAAGCAGTGCCTCAAGTTTAACCAAAAAGACAAGACTAATAAATTAATATATGCGAATGTGCTGACAGTGTTTGTATATTAAGAGACAAGAGAGAACACACACTACCCTCCCCGCCCTGCGCCCCGGGAGCCGGACACCGTTCCTGCCCTGGCTGCGCCAACCCCGCCGCTGCTCGCACACGGCGCGGCCGAGCCGGACACCAGGAAAACAGTTCCCTGTTTGGATCTAACCACTTAACGCTCTTTTGTAATTAACCTGCCGGCTTCAGCCCCCGCATCCCAAAGGAGGAGATGACCTTGGCCCCACAGTGCACCCCACTGCAGCCAGTGTGCCAGAGGAGGACATCGCGGGCTCCTTGGCACCAGACAGCCAGACACACCGCGCCAGCCCTGAAGCTGCTGCCTGGACCCCTTCCACGCACCCTGAGCACAGCGAGGAGGGGGCTCTGCACCCCGGCCCCCGAGCTGCCCTGTCTCCCTGCCTTGGCCTCCCGGCATGTCCCCACCACCACACCGTGGAGCCGGTGCCCCGACCGTAAGTGCCGCGCTGGCGCTGCCCGGTGCTTCCGCGCCACGCGGGGGGACCTGCCTCCGCTCCGCCGCTTCGCCCACTGAGGGGCTTCGCTGCGCGCCTGCCTCCGCCAGCCCACCCGCTCACCTGTCCTCCGGGACGCACCCGCCGCGGTCGGCCGGTCTGTCTGTCTGTCTCTCCATGTATCTGGGAAGTGCTTCCGCTCGAGGTTGATTTCCTCACACTCATGTGGCTCCATGAACCATTGGCAGGTGTCTGCCAGAGCCCGTGCCCCAGCCTGGCTCCGCACAGCTCCCGTGCCAGGAACCCCCCTGACCATGGGGGCTTTCCTGACCCTCATTAGGGGCACGGGGGCCATGGGACCCCTGGAGCGCAGGGTGGGCCATGGGATGCTGTAGCAGCCCGGCAAACACTCTTGTTAGAAAAAGGCAGATTTCTATAAAACCAGCCTCCTTTTCCTTCTTCGCGGTAATTCCATCCCCCTGGCTCCCACCCGTGCCGGTGGTAACGCGCTTTCTCTCTGGCAGACGTCTTTTTCCAGTCCCAACAAAGACGTCCCGGTGCCGCTGGATGAGCTCCTGAGCTGGGTCTCTGACATCAGCAGGTCGTGGATGGGCTCGAGGGGAGCCCAGGAGGCGGCAGCTGCTCGGCCGTGCTCACCAGCACAGGTAACGCCGATCTCCCCGGTCTGTCCCGGTCCCACTGCAGGTGCGCGGCACTGACGGCCGGGCTTGGTGGCTTCATTTCATGGATTGTTCTCCCTGTCTCATCCCATCTTTTCTGTTCGCTTTGTTGTAGTGTGGCTGGATGTCCATACCACCTCCCCTCATCGCCGCCACGGAGCCCGTCCCCCGCCCCGAGGCTGGTGGGACCGCACCTGAGGACACAGGGACGTTCTCCCTCGCCCTTTGCACTTGCCAGAGTCCCCAGCCAGAGACTAGGGCCACAGTGCCCGAGCAGCCAATGGCCCGAGAAGCACCCACAGGGTCACCTGGCCCCCACTCGCCCCACGCACCCCCTCCTCCCTGGGGACAGCCTCCCGGCGTGGTGCCGGGCTCACCGCGGATCTCCAAAACATCTCCTCCTTCCCACCTGCTCTCATCTGCCACCTGTAAACCCAGTCATGTTACCCTTCGCCTCCGGTGTCGTTATTGCTCTCATTACCCCGTTTGGCTTTGCATGAGGTGCCACTGCGTGCAGCTCCGGGACAGTCCCCACTCCCAGGGCCCCCCATGCCCCGACCATCACTCATTGGGACAGTGGGGGGTCCATCGATTACCCAAACGCATCTCTTTTTGGGGGTGAAACACTAAACTTGTACATACCGCGAAGTGTCTGTAAAAGGAGCAGTGTGGACCCAGGGCTCCCCTGCAAGGGCAGTAAAGGAGAATCCTCTAAACCAGCCGGCAGCTCCGCGTGGTCTGTTCGCCCCTCCGGCCTCACCACCGTGGCCGTGGGCTGGGGGCTCCCATTGCCTCCCACAGCTCTGTGCTGTGGGCTGCGTGTGCTGCCACAGGTCGTGGTGAAGTGTGCCGGGGTCTGACCAACTCCCGGTGCAGGTGCTGCACCTGGGGGCTGGGCCTGGGTGTTCCCATGGTGCTGCCAGGCACAGAGCAGGGTCACGGGGGTGTCCCCAGAGCTGCCCCAGGCTGGTGGCACAGCCGACACTGCTGGGAGGTCAATGTGGGTGCAGCACTTGCCTAGTGAGACCCTGGTTTTGGGGAGTGGGTGCTGCTGGTGCTGTGGGGCTTTCTGAGGCTGCATCCCTCGCACGAGGACAGACACATTCCTCCATCAGTGGGACTCTGGACAGGACAGGGACACTGTCCTCCATGGCGCTCATCCCTGTGCCCATGTGTGCTGCTACCACTGCTGGTCCAGGGCTGTGGCCTCTGCCTGGTGCGTCCTGTGCCACGGGCACTCCCTTTCTGGGCAGCGGGGGGCTGTTCTGGGCAGATGGCAGTGGTCGGCTGTGAGGCTGAGGGGCTTTGGGTGGGGGTCAGGCTGTGATGGCCTGGCAGCTGCTGGTAGAGTAGCAGCCTTCAGAAGGGAAAGCCCTGGCAAACCCAGAGACATCAGTGCAGACACTGGCACGGGTGGCTCAAGGGTCTGTCCAGCCCAGTGAGACTGGTGCCACTTCTCTGCCTGGGCTGGGACTCCCTGAGCGGGAGGCTCATCCTGCAGCAGTCTGGGAGCCCGGGCACTGTGCCAGAGCCATGCAGGACCTTGCAGGACCCCTGCAGTGTGCAGGGGCTGGTGGGGTCTCTCTGTGCCGGGAGCGGCCGAGCATGTCAGGCCAGCAGCAGCCCTGGGTGGGGAGGCCGGGCTGGCCAGGACAGATGGTGGTGGCTGGGTAGGACGTTAATTGCATTGTCCGTCAGCAATTAACCGCAGCATCCGTCTGTCCCCACCGGCAGCGGGACGTGGCCGTTAGGCTCAGTGGGGCCAGGGGGACTCAGGGGGGTCTCAGGCTGCTGCAACCACTGGGGGGCTCAGGAGGGGTCCCAGGGCAGCAAGACACTCCCCCAGGTGACACAAGCTGCTTGGAGCCCTGCCCCACCTCACTGCCCCCCCAGATATTCCCTTGTGTCCCCCAGATGCTCTCTGCTCCCCTAGATATTCCTTGCTCGCCCCCAAATGTCTCATTCCCCCCCCCCAGGGTCAGTCACCTCTCCCAAAGCTCATGAGACCACCGAGAGCCCTCTGACCCAGGGCTAAGCCCCATGGCTCAGTCCCATGTTGTGGGCTGGAAGCCCCTCACTACCCCCTGACACTGGTGGGGTCCAACTCTGCTCCCCAGTGAGAGACCCCTCTGCTCCCAAGCCCAGCCAAGTGACTCATGTCTGCATACCAGAGGGGACCCCATTCCCCACACCCCCTCAGCCCTGTGCCCCTGGCATGGAGACGCTCCCTGGTGTGCTGGAGGCAATGGGATCCCCCCACAGTGTCTGGCAAAGGGGCACAGGAGGGTGAGGAGGGGGGTTGCCCCAAGATCCAGGCTTGTCTCATTCTGCACTGAGCCGGCCTCTTTCCCCACCCAGCTCAGTGTCCCTTGTCCACGGACACTCTCCATCATCTTGTGTTGCTGCATGTCACCCTCCTTCCCCACTGATACCCCCCATCCCTCCCAAAGCCCTTCAGCACCACGTGCTGGTAGTGACCAGGCCAAGCTCATCGCGATGGAGAACTCCATGGTATTCCCGGTTTTAATGCCCTGCAGCTCATCCTGTCCTGCTGCTGCGCGGGCTGGAGCTGAGCCTCCCCACCCCCCTGAGTTAAACGATCCCTCAGCATTGCGGTGTCATGTGAGGCACCGAGTGGGCCTGGAGGGGTCCCTTGCCCCCCGCCCGGCGCACACCGGCGTTTGCCAACCGCCCTTCACAGCGTGAGCGGCAGCACCGCCCCGTGCTGGCTGTGGTCCGACGCGTGGGACCCGTGGCCACTGTCCCAAGTGTGGCCGCGGCCGCCGGCTCGGCCCTGCTGGCACCGAGCAGCTGCCGGCTCCGTGTGCCCACCGCCCCAGGCGTTGCT
>VZRJ01005919.1:0-15359 GCA_013397565.1 Ptilonorhynchus violaceus | reverse complement strand
CCACCACTCCCAGCTGGGGCAACACGCCCGGCACCACCAGCACCATGGCCTGTGTCAGCCGCATCCTGAGCCGCAGGCAACGGCGCTGGCTTGGGAAGCAGAGACAGCAGGCACAGGGTGGCCGGGCCCACACCAAACTGTTTGCAAGGTGCTTTCACCACAACGCAGCCCCTGGGGGTGCAACAGGGCTGGCAGGGATGCAATGGACAGACACACCCACCCGGAGCACAGGGATGGGTACACGGGGTCCCACTGGAACTCTGCCGTCCTCAGGGAGATGAGGTGGGGAGGGGGAATGTCGTGGGAGAGCCGCCGTGGCTCTCCATGGTTGGTGTCCGTGGCATGTGCCGAGTTTGGGGCATCACATTGCAGGGAAAGCAGGCAAGTGGGTGCCAGCAGCGGGGGGTCCTGGGGCTGGAGGCTTGGCCCCAGGTGGGACCATCGTGGCTGTGTGCTCAGCCCCGAGCCCCTGACTCCCCCCCGAGTCCCACAGTCCCACTCATGGGTGGAAGCAGCTGTCTCAGAGCTGGCTTTCCCTGCTGCAGGGAGCAGGAGGCAGGTGCTGCCCTGTTGCCCAACCACCCCCCACTCGCCCTGGCTGTGGGAACCCTGAAAGCAGGACTTGCCCTGCCTGATGTCCCATCCCACGCACCCCACACAGCCACCCCAGCCCCAGCTGGAGCCAAGCGCTTCATCCCACCTGACGGAGCCTGGATGCACTGTGGGGGTGAGTGGCCGTGCCCCGGGGCTGGGGGCTAGCAAAGGGGAGAGCACTCAGGTGTGTCCCCTCAGACACCTCCTATCCCCTCGCTGGGGTGTGAAGAGAACCAGTGCCAGGGCAGCTCCCCCAGCCCCGGGATGCACAGCCCAGCTCGTGCCACTCTGCTCCTGGCTTTCCTGCCCTCAGCACAGCTGCGTCCCAGGCCGCTCCAGCTCCCACCCGCGGGCACCGGGCTCTCCTGCCTGCAGCTTCACCCACGTCCTGGGCGAAGCCCTTGCCTGGCACCCGGGTACGGTGCAGCTGGCGAAGGGACGAGCCACAGCCTGCAGCCCTCCGGGCCCCCATCCTGCCGCATGCAAAGCCACTGTCCGGGCACAGGGCTGGGACACCAGTGGGGCTGGAGGCGATGGCACGTTGGCAATGGAGGCTGGCAGGGTTGGAGGCCTCAGTGCCGCAGGGGTTGGTGTCAACACCAGCTCTGATCCCCCTCTGGGGCCAGCACAGGTCCAAGCACACGCGTGCGAGAGTGTGGAGCCACTTGCACGGCAGATGTGCGTGAGCACCTGAGCTCACCTGTGTGTGAGGTTCTGGGTGTGGGCGCCAATCCTGGGCAGCAGAGCCCCGGCGGGCACCTCCCGGCGCTGAGCTCAGCGTCTGCCCCAGCCCCGGCCATGGCCGCGCTCCCGCTCTGCCTCGGCCCTTCCCCAGCATCTGCCCGGAGGGATGGGCAGCGTGGAGACTCATGCCCGAGCCGGCCCATCCTCCTTGTGCTGCCACAGCTGCTCCACCAATGCCACCAGCAGCACACTGGGCCTCCCCAGAGCCCCCAGAGCTGGGGCCCATGCACTTTGCTGCTGGCCCTTGGGCTGTCCGTGAGCCTGGACTGGTGGCAGCTGGGACAGATGGGCATGGCACAGGGGGCGAGCACCGGGGGCTGCGCTGGAGGCGTTGGATGGGATGTCCCTGCAGATGGGAGCCCGGCCAGTGGCAGCACACTTTGTGCTGGGTGGAGTGGCCGCTGCTGGGACCCATCACCAGCTCTGCCAGCTCAGCCCAAGCTCCCACCTCTCCCCTCGGACCCAGCACCCTCCCCACACCCCCCACTGGTGGCCAGGCATGGCAGCTCTGGCAATGCACCCGTGACACCCGGCTTGGTTGGCCACCAACCCACCCACGTGAGGTTTCCCGCTGTGGGATGACGACTCCAGCACTGAGTGACCACATCCCAGCACCTCTGGGCTCCCCTTTGCCCGCAGCCAAGGGCACCGCGGCCCCGCAGCTCGGCTGGCACGGCACCGAGGCTCTGGCAGCGTGGACGCCCACAGGCAGGGGAGAGGTGCCCAGGCCGGTCGCTCCTCGTCCTTGTCAGCAGCCAAGGAGCTTTGATGAAGCCGCTCGTGCTTTGGTCGGATTTACCCAAATCGCAGCTGCTCGTTCCAGCTCATTAACGCCACGGCCCCTTCCTGCTGCCGCGGGCAGCGGCAACCACTGTGGAGTGTGGCAGGGCTCGGCACGGCCCAGTACGGCCAGCACAGCCTTAGTGTGGCCCGTCAGGGTGCAGTAATGCCCAGCACAGCCCAGCATGGCTCGGTATAGCCCAGTCCTGGCCCAGCACAGCCCAGCACCGTGCACTGGCTCCTGTGTGCCACAGCCCTGCTGCCCCAACAGGGACCTGAGGTCCCCTCCTGCCTGTGCCTGCAGCCCGGCAGGGAGGCAGTGCCCCATTGGCCGTGCCCATCTCTCCGGTCACCGGCCACCCTGTCCATGCCGCTGCAGCCCCCGGGCTGTCTGGGCTCCCATCGTGGGTCACAGGGCCCCAGGGAGGCTGCAGGGAGGCTCCACTGGCCCCCACCCTGGGAGAGAGTGAGCGGGTCACCGCCTCGGCAACAGGTGGTGAGCGGGCAGCAGTGCTTCAGTGGTGCTGGAGCTGCTCTGGGTTACCGGCACCGAGCCCTGTGGCGGCGGCGAGCACCCATCCCTGTTTGCCGAGGGATTAAGGCTCCTCAGCACCGCCCGTGAGCGGCACCTCCGCCGACGCCTGGGCAGCCGTTGGAATCCTGCGCTGGTTTCTGGGACACAGCTGCCTCTCCACGGGACACAGGAGCAGGGATGGGTACGGCGGCAGCCACCAGCCCCGCGGGGGAGGATGCAGCCCTTGCCCCTCTCACTGGCCCCACTGGTGCTGCCCCTGTTCAGACATCTCCCCACGAGTCCAAGGCATTGTGCAGGCCGGTGCCTCTCTCGGTCCCACAGCTCTGGGTGCTCTGTGTGACCCTGCCCGGGTTCCTCTGCCCTCGTGGACCACCTGCAGGCACAGAGTGGCCACCCTGCCCGGGTATTTGGCAGTGCCATTCCAATGGGAATATCCCTCCACATGGGGGGCACCACCACTGCCAGGACTGGCTGCACCCACAGCAGGCGCCAGCACTTTGTGACCACCGAACCACGCCGTGCCACGCCGTGGGCTCACCCGGCCAGCCCCGTGCCTGGATACCGGCACCTCTCCAGACAACACACTCCCACACACCGTAAACATCTTGCCCAAGTGCCACATCCCTCCCCCAGCACCTCGCCCTGCAGGGTGGTACCAGAGGAGGCTGCAGCACGACCCCCCTGCCCCAGTGGCCCCAAAGATCTCTTTGCCCTGTGTGGTACCCACTGCTCTTACAGGGCCTATCAAGTACCTGCAGCACCAGGGAGAGGAGTCGGGGGTGTTCAGGGGGTGCAGGAGCAGGATATGGGGTTGGCTGCAGGGTCTGGAGAGAGGGTGTGGAGCTGGTGACGGAGGCAGGGCAGGGGTGTTTGGGTGACTCAAGCAGCAACAGAATGGTTTGGGCATGTTTTGGGCAATTCAGGCTTCACGTGCATCCAGGGGTGTGGGCAAGGCTGGGGTGAGCAGGGAAGGGTCTCCCTCTCTACCCCAGCCGCCGTGGTTTCGGGGGCAGGCATACAGTGGGGGTCCATCAGCCCTGCAGCTGCAGCTCAGGGTCCAGCCACCATAGCAAGGTGCAGGGGCACTGCTGGCAGAGGGGAGGGTTTGGAGTGTGATGGGAAAAAGGATGAGGGGCTGCTGGGGACGAGGTCAGTGGTGACCCTGGGGAGGGAGGTCTCCGCCCTTCACTCTCATCTCCTCTGCAGGGGGCACATCCCACCGGGACAGAGCCACCTCTTGCAGAGCAGCCGTTTTGAGACCGGTGAACCCCTGCAAGGGGGGACCCCAACACCCAGAGGGAGCAGTGGGGAGGGCTGGCCCGCGAGTTTCTGCAAGGGCTGGGCCGGTGTGTCATCCCCAGGGGCGGGGAAGGGCAAGGTTTTAAACGTGCTGTGGTCCTGGGCAGGAAGCAGCGGCAAAGCAGAGGAACTGCGGGCACCTGCCAGGGGAGCCCGTTCTGTGACAGCCGTGCACAGGTAGGAGAGGTCCGGGGAAGAGGACCCTGGCTGGGCACTGCGGGCCGTGCCGGGGCGCTGCAGGGGTCAGAAGCGCTCTAGCGATTCCCGGTATGGGAGGAATGCGGCAGCGCTCCCGCCCGCCGGTGCCGGGGTGGGACCGTGGGCGTAGGGCAGCAGCCGCACGGGGCTGTGGCGCTCTGGGCACTGCCAGCCCTCCTGCGGCACAGTGGCGGTCCCTGAGCCCAGCAGGTCCCAGGAGCCGGACAGGAGGTGGTGACTGCCCGGGCAGGACGGCTCCCGGGAAAAGCCCGTGGTGCTTCGTGGCTCCGATGGCGCGGAGGGGCTCGGCGGGTCCTGAGGAAGGGGCAGGTGGTGGGACAGGGCAGGCGGAGGACTGGCAGCACCATCCCACAGTACCCGGTGAGGTGGGTCCACGGTGCGGCGGGGTTGTCCCTGTGGACAGGGTGCGACCTCATCCCATAGCAGCCCCACTCGGGCACCGGGCAGGACCTCGGCACTGCGGCCCCTGCGCCGGGGCAACCGGGCAGACAGCACTGCCTGGGAAGGGGTGCTGAGCTCCCCCCAGCCCGCTCAGAGCAGGGCCCCCCAAAGCGCCCCAGCTGCCCTCCATGTTCCCATCACCCTCCGTCACTGCCCCAGAAAACTTCCCTACTGCTCTCCCTCCCCTAAACCACCCCCGGGCCTCAGCCTATCGCACCAGAGACCACCCCACAGACTCTCCCGGGCCCCGTCAGGCTCCCACCCCAGCCCCAGCCCCTCCCAGCGCTCTCCTGTCCCTGCCCCGGCAGACAACTCCTCCGCCAGCCTCTCCCTGACACCATGTCCCCCACTCTGCCAGTAAAACCCGTCCCTTCTCCCGGTCCCTCCCCAGAGCCCCCGGCAGCCTCGCCCTCCCCAGCCGGTGCCGGTCTCCGGGTGCTCCCTCTGGGTGCGGACGTGGGGGTTGTCCCGCGGGACGTGGGGCAGCAGCGCTGCCGGGTGTGCAGGGAAGGGCCTCGCGCGGGGACTCGCGTGGGCGGCGGTGGGTGCGGGGGGCTGCGGGGGCCGCGGCTCACACCGGTGCCAGCGCATTCCCTGGCGCTGCCAGGAGCGAAAGCCACGGAGCAGCGGTTGCGGCTGCCAGGGAGTGCTGCCCGCGTCGGGGAGAGACCGTGGCCCCGGGGAGGGTGGCAGGTGCCAACACCTCTGCCAGGAATCTCCCTGCCTTCGTCGGCAGAGTCGGTTACTCAAAGTTTCCAGTGGGGCTGACGCCTTCTAACGAAAGGGAGCGGAGCCCTTCCCACGCCACTCGCCCACCGCCTCCCCCGGCTCAGGGGTGGGGGCGGGGGGCAACACCTCGACCCTCTGATCCCCCAGCTCCCAGAGCTTTCAAGCTGCCACAGTTACGGGTGGCAATGCCCAAATTCCATCTGCACTCCGGTGCCAGTGGCCGGTTCGTCTCTGTGACATGCGGGGACCTGCCTGGGGCTGTCCGGGGACCGGAGCCGCACCGGTGCTGATGTCCGCGGCCGTCTCAGCTCGGGGACATGTGCGGACCCGCCTGGGGCTCTCCAGACACCGGAGCCGCACCGGTGCTGGTGCTGGTGTCTGACTCAGCTTTGGCACATGCAGGGCCCTGCCTGGGTCTCTCCAGACACCGGAGCCGCACCGGCGCTGCCACCGCTGCTGTGCCCGCGGCACGGCTGTGCTGAGCCCAGCTCCCTCCAAGTGCAGCACAGCCGGTGCCTCCAGCCCGGCATCTCTGCCGGGAAAGGGCTGCGGGGCCAAGAACTGCTTTCCCGGCCTCAGGACCGGGGCGGGCAGAACCGGTGGGAGGTGCTGCCAGCTCCACAAGTGCTTTGCATGTGCGTGGCCCAGGGCTGCCCATCACCGGCACGTGTGGGCGTGGGCACCTGGTGTGAGCCCGTGGGACAGAGGAGACAGCTCTGCGAGGCGGGGAACCCTCTCGCTGCCAGCCCACAGGGCAGGACAGAGCAATTCCCCCAGCTCTCAGAACCCCTCACTCTCCCCCGCAGGACCCCTTCCCCCAGACAGAGACCCCCGAGTCCTCCTCCCTCTCCCGGTCCTTCACGGGGGCAGGCGCAGACCCGGGGCCTCCCGCCCGTCCCCACCTCCTGGCGCCGGAGCCGGACGCAATCCTGATCCTGCAAACACAAACAGCATTGCCTGGGCAGATCCGAGCCGCACTGACATCACCGGGTGGAGGGAGCCGGCTCCTGTTGAGACCTTTCCCCGGGCCGGGCAGCGAGCCCAGAGCACGGCTGGGACAGAGCAGCACTCGTGAGGAAAAGGTGCTGGCGTGGCCGGGGGGCACGGGATGAGCTGGAGGGACACATGGGGACGGAGCCGGGTGCATGGAGTCCCGTTGGAGAGGCTGGTCCCGGGGAGGGCATGGCTGGGGCACAGCATCCGCCGGCACCGTCACGGTGTTCTTTGCTCCCAGCACTTGTTTACCTGGGCGGAGCCGGGGAGGACGTGGGTCTGTGAGCTCCGGGCAGTGAGACAGAGCCGGTCCACACTGTCCCCACTCGATGGGACCTCTGCGGGAGGGTCAGTGTGGCACCGGCTCTCCCTGGGGCTCTGTGTGGTGACCGTCTCGGGGCAGCCCTGCCCTGGCTGTGTCCTTGCAGCCGGGTCCAGAGACGCCGGTGGGCGGCACCGTGACCGCCCTGCACGGCTGCAGGAGCTCGGGCAGGCGGGTCTCCTTGGTCCTCTACAGCACTTCGTGCTTGGCCCGTGGCCTCACCCGCCCCTGTAGGGCCAGTCCAGCCCTGACAGACCCCGCTCGGTACCGGGGCTGGGGCTCTGCCTTAGGGGACAGCATTCATGAGGGAACAAGCCGTCGGGGCATCCCCTTGGCTCCTCACACCTGCTCCAATCCCGCAGCCTCCTGCTGCAGGAAGTCCTCCTGAAGGCTGCTGGCACGGACGCCGCCCGTGGAGGCTGCGGGCAGGGAGGCTCCTGCGCCGCCGTGTGCCGCGGCCACAGCCCGGAGGCGGTGGCTGACCGCAGCTTCCAGAGCTCGCCACGCCCGCGCTCGGCCACGAGCACCCTGCAACCTCCCAGTGCCAGGGCTGGGGCGGGCCCCAGTGCATCCCGGAGCTTTGCAAGCAGGACGGCGGGTTCGGATTAGGTGTGATCTCGGGGTTCTTTGCCTGGTGCCCACCGCTCACTGAGATGGAGCCTCTGCCTTCCTTGCATTGTTTGGACAGGGTGGGGAGGGGGGACAGCGGAAGGAGAGGTGGGTTCATGCAGCAGCCAGGGTGGGAGCACATGGACCTGCACGCCAGCATTCCTACAATCACAGAATCATGGAATGGTTCAGGTGGAGAGGGACTTTAAAGCCCATCCAGTCTCACCCCATGATATGGGCAGGGAAACCTTCCACTGGGCCAGGTTGCTCCAAGCCCCCTCCAACCTGGCCTCGAACAGGGATGGGGCAGCCACAGCTTCTCTGGGCAACCTGTGCCAGGGCCTCACCACCCTCACAGGCAGGGATTTCTTCCCAAAATCCCATCTAACCCTGCCCTCTGGCAGAGGGAAGCCATTCCCTGTGTCCTGTCCCTCCAGACCCTTTTCCTAAGTCCCCCTCCAACTCTCCTGGATCCCCTTTAGGCACTGGAAGGGGCTCTGAGGTCTCCCTGGAGCCTTCTCTTCTCCAGGTGAACACCCCCAGCTCTCCCAGCCTGGCTCCAGAGCAGGGGGGCTCCAGCCCTGAGAGCAGCTCCATGGCCTCCTCTGGACTCTCTCCAGCAGCTCCACGTCCTTCTGATGTTGGAGTCCATAGCTGGAGGCAGCTCTGCAGGTGGGGTCTCACTTGATCAGGGCAGAGGAGCAGATTCCCCCCTTTCTCTGCTGCCCATGCTGGGGGATCAGCCCAGGGCATGGGGGGCTTGGGGGTCCCAGTGCACATGGACAGGGCATGTGGAGCTTCTTATCCACCGACTTCTTGAGTTTGGCCAGATCCCTCAGGATGGCACATCAGGTTTGGACATGTTCAGCCGTTGGCTGTCACTTCCTGCTGCCTGAGAATATTTATATTTCTGATTTCCTTGTGTTTAACATGCAAACCACAGAGAAGTTGATTTCTCACCGAGCTTTCCCACTCTTCCCCCTCTCTGCAGAGTCCTGAGCGCTGTGGAAGGCGTGCGGAGGGAGGATGGAGAGCAAGCCAGCAGTGAATGGCCACGCTGTTCCCAGCTCTCCCGGGGAAGACATGCCAGGCACAAACTCCTTGTGCCAGGACACGACGCCGCGCAAACAGCAAAAAGCAGCTGGCAGAGATGTGGCGGGGCCGGATGCTCCCAGGGAGCCCTCGGAGACAGCTGGCAGCATTGCTGGCGTGTACGTAGAGGCTTCAAAGAAGATAATGAGCTTTTATGAGGCCACCAGAGAGCATCTCCTGAGCCTGGATTCGGCCCTCTGCCTCCTTGAGGCCCAGGCAGCCACAGGCTCCATCGCCGACCCGGCGAGGAACCAGCGCGTCCCTGTGGCAGAAGCCGTGCGGATGGGGCTGGTGGGGCTGGAGCTGAAGGAGAGGCTGCTCTCAGCAGAGAGAGCTGCTACTGGCTTTGTGGACCCCTACACAGAAGAGAAAATCCCCCTCTACCAGGCGATCCAGAAGGAGCTGGTGGGGAGGGAGCAGGGCACTCGCCTGCTCCAGGCCCAGATGGCAACTGGAGGCATCATCGACCCGGCCACCGGCGGCCGGCTCTCAGCAGATGTGGCTTGTGAGAGGGGATATTTGGATGAAGAGATGAGCCAGCTCCTCTCTGACCCCAGCAATGAGGACAGCAAAGGGTTCCTTGACCCCAGCACTATGGAGAAGGTCACTTATTCGGAGCTTAGGAAGAAGTGTGTTGTGGATCCGGCCTCAGGCTTCCTCCTCTTGCCCCTGCAAATCACATTCCCGGGGCTGGGAGGGAGGGTGAGCAGCAGGGACCTGATGGACTCTGGCATCATCAGCTCTGATGTGTTCCGAGGCCTTGAGGAGGGAAGAGTCTCTGCTCAGGACGTGGCAGAGAACGATGTTGTTCAGCAGTTCCTGCGTGGGACAAGGAGTGTGGCTGGTGTTGTCCTGCCTTCTGGGGAGCAGAAAAGCCTTTACCAGGCGCTGAGGGAGCATCTCCTCGTGCCTGGTGCCGCTCTCATGCTCCTGCAAGTCCAGGCCTCCACTGGCAGCCTGACAGACCCCCTAAAGAACAAAAGCTACTCAGTGGATGAGGCTGTCAGAGTTGGTCTCATTGGCCCAGAGCTTTATGAGAAACTGTCTTCATCTGAGAAAACCATCACTGGATACAGGGACCCCTCCACTGGGGAAATGCTCTCTCTGTTCCAAGCCATCAGGAAGGGCTTTGTCCCCAGGGATCATGGCCTTTGCCTTCTGGAGGCTCAGCTGGCCACAGGGGGTGTAATTGCTCCAGGCAGGCACCTCCGTGTCCCCATGGAGACAGCCTGTGAGTGGGGGTACCTGGACGAGGCCACCAGACAGCTCCTCTCCAGCCCTCCCGATGACATGAAGGGGTTCTTCGACCCTGGCTCCAAGGAGAAGCTGAGCTACGCGGAGCTGCTCCTGCGCTGCGTCACCGACCCTGGCACGGGGCTCCTGCTGCTGCCGCTCCCGGGGGATGGCGGCGAAGGATCCCAGGGAACACTGCCCTGCTTTGACCACAGGACCCAGGCAGCTCTGGAAAACACACAGGTACCCATTGCTGTAGGCAAATTCAAGGGCAAGTCGGTGTCTCTCTGGAAACTGCTCTTCTCCGACTACATCCAGGGCGAGCGAAGAGCGGCGCTCGCTCAGCAGTTCCTGGCGGGGACGCTCTCCCTGCAAGGCCTGGGTGAGGCTGTCAGAGCCGCCGCCGAGGAAACGGCTGCCACTGCCAATGTCACCTTCAAGGGTCTGAGGGACCAGGTGACGGCTGACCAGCTCCTGAGCTCAGAAATTATCAACAAAGACTTGTTTAAGAAACTCAAGGAGGGAGAAACATCGGCCAAAGAAGTGGTCAGCATGGACACTGTCAGGAAGTACCTGCAGGGCACAGGCAGCATTGGCGGGCTGCTCCTCCCCGACTCCCAGGAGAAGATCAGCATCTACCAGGCAAAGCGGAAAGGACTTCTAAGGCCAGGAACATCTCTGATCCTCCTGGAGGCGCAGGCTGCCACGGGGTTTGTCATTGACCCCGCTGCCAACAAGAGGTATTCCGTGGACGAGGCTTTACGAGCAAACGTCATCGGCCCGGATGTTTACGACAAGCTGCTGGCTGCAGAAAAATCCGTCACGGGCTACAGAGATCCTTACTCAGGGGGCAAGATCTCCCTGTTCCAGGCCATGCAGAAGGAGCTGATCGTCAGGGATCACGGCATCCGCCTGCTCGAGGCCCAGATCGCCACCGGCGGCATCATCGACCCCATCAACAGCCACCGCATCCCTGTGGAGGTGGCCTACAAACGCGGCTACTTCGACAAGAAAATGAATTTAATCCTCTCCGACCCCAGTGACGATACCAAGGGCTTCTTTGACCCCAACACCCATGAGAACCTCACCTACCTGCAGCTGAAGGAGAAATGCATCACCGAGCCCTCCACTGGGCTCTGCCTCCTCCCTCTGAACAGCAGGAAGCGGCAGTTCATCGACGAGGCCACCAGGCAGGTGTTCAGGAACTCCTGGCTGCCCGTCAGGTTTGGGCGCCTACGGGGGGAGAACGTCTCTGTGTGGGACCTGCTGAACTCCGAGTACTTCAGCGAGGGGAGGCGCCGGGAGATTTTCAACCACTTCCAGCTGAGGAAGCTCAGCCTGGAGCAAATCCGACTCATGTTGGAGGAGGAAATGAAGAAATGGGCCCCCATCAAGTTCCCGGCCATGAGAGGCAGCGTCAGCGCTTATCACCTGATGGAAACCGGTGTCATCGACAGGGCCCTGTTTGAGCGGGTGCTGGAGGGATCCGTCACACCAGAGCAAGTCCTGCACATGGACTCTGTCAGGAAGTACCTCTATGGCTCGGGCAGCATTGGGGGGATTGTGCTCCAGCCATCCAACCAGAGGATGAGCATTTATGAGGCCATGAAGCAGAACATCATGGTGCCAGGAGTAGCCCTGCCCCTGCTGGAGGCCCAGGCTGCCACGGGCTTCATCATTGACCCCGTGAACAACCAGAAGCTCCGTGTGGATGAGGCCATCAGGGAGGGAGTCATCGGGCCAGACGTCCATGAGAAGCTGCAGCACGCGGAAGGGGCCGTGACAGGCTATAAAGATCCTTTCACGGGCAAGAAGATCCCCCTCTTCCAGGCGATGAAGAAGGGCCTGATCGCAGACAAGCAGGCCATGCAGCTCATGGAGGTGCAGATGGCCACAGGCGGCATCATTGACCCAACGTGTGGCCACTACATCCCCCTGGAGTCAGCCCAGCAGCGAGGGTGCCTGGATGAGGACACAAGCAAGGCCCTTTCCAAGCCCAGTGATGACCATAGAGCCTTCTGCCTCCCGGACAGCAAAGAGAGTGTGACCTATGCTGAGCTAATCCAGCGCTGCCAGAAGGACGATGTCTCCGGCTTCCACTTGCTGCCTCTGGCACAGACAGCTGCTCCTGCCTACACCGATGCACAAATCCAACGGATTTTCAAGGAAACTATGGTGAAGGAAAAAGGAGTCTCCCTCTGGGAGCTCATGCACTCAGGGTATTTCACCGAGGAGCAGAGGAGTGACTTCACAGAGAGGTTCCGATCAGAGGAGCTGTCGCTGGAGCAGCTGGTCGCTCTTGTGCTCAGGCTGGTGGGGGAGATAGAGATGAAAGCTCGGACCCAGATCTCCCTGGAAGGCCTGAGGGGCAGTGTCCCCGTGGTCTGGCTGCTGGACACGGGCATCATTTCTGAGAGGACATTTGAAGAACTGGCTCAGGGTGTAAGAACTCCCGAGGAAGTGGCTGCGATGGAGAGTGTGAAGAAGTATTTGCAGGGCACAGGCAGCATTGCTGGGGTCTTCATAGAGGCATCCAAACAGAAGATGAGCTTCTACGATGCCATGAAAAACAATCTCCTCCTCCCTGGGGCTGCTCTGAGGCTGCTTGAGGCTCAGGCAGCAACGGGATACCTGACTGATCCTGCGACGAACCGGAGGCTCAGCGTGAGGGATGCTGTGAGAGCGGCTGTTGTTGGTGAAGAGCTCACTGAGAAACTCCTTCTGGCTGAGAGGGCTGTGATGGGATACACAGACCCCTACACCGGGAGCTCCATCTCCCTGTGCCAGGCGCTCAGGAAGCAGCTGATCCCCCTGGCAGAGGCTGTTCCCTTGCTGGAGGCCCAGCTGGCCACGGGAGGGGTTGTTGATCCCATCCACCACCTCCACCTGCCGCTCCAGGCTGCCTGCAGGTATGGCTTCTACGATGAGGACCTGAACCAAACCCTCTCTCAGCTCGATGACAGCACCAAGATCTTTTTTGACCCCAACACTAAGGAGAACCTGACTTACCAGCAGCTGAAGGACCGGTGCATTCGCGAGGCTGAGTCCGGTCTGTGGCTCCTCCCTCTGTCAGAAAACGCAATGTTCTGCGTGGATGAACAGACCATGAAGGTGCTGAAATCTGTGACTGTTTGTGTCAACGTGGGGCGGTTCAAAGGACAGACCGTGTCCGTCTGGGACCTCCTCAACTCCGAATATTTCTCAGACAGCAAGAGAAGGGAGCTGGTGCAAAAGTACAAAGATGAGAAGACTGAAGTGCTACAGGAAATCACAACAATTATCACCACAATCATCCAAGAGACTGAGGCACAAGGCAAGAAATTTGCATTCAAGGGCCTGCGGAAAAGGGTGTCTGCCAGTGACCTCTTCCAGTCCCAACTGATAGACAAGAAAACCCTTGATGAGCTCAACCAGGGGAAGAAAACAGTCAAAGAAGTCACTGAAATGGAGTCTGTCCGCAGGTACTTGGAGGGCAGCAATTTCATAGCAGGAGTCCTTATACAGCCAAGCAATGAGAAGATGAGCATCTACCAGGCCATGTGGAAGGGCATCCTGAGGCCAGGGACTGCCCTGGTGCTGCTGGAGGCACAGGCCGCCACCGGCTACATCATCGACCCTGAGAAAAACAAGAAGTTTTCAGTGGAGGAAGCGTTAGAGGTGGGTCTGATCGGAGGGGAGATTTTTGAAAAGCTGCTCTGTGCAGAGAGAGCCGTGACGGGCTACACCGACCCCTACACCAAAGCCCCAATGTCCCTGTTTGAAGCCATGAACCAAGGGCTGATTGTGAAGAGCCACGGCATCCGCCTGCTCGAGGCCCAGATTGCCACCGGTGGCATCATCGACCCCGTGCACAGCCACCGTGTCCCCGTGGAGGTGGCCTACAAGCGTGGATACTTCAACCAGGAGATGAACCAGATCCTCTCTGACCCCAGTGACGACACCAAGGGCTTCTTCGACCCCAACACCCACGAGAACCTCACCTACATGCAGCTCCTGGAGAGATGTGTCCAAGACCCAGATACTGGGTTGTACATGCTGCAAGTTGTAAAGGAGGGAGGAAAGTACTTCTACATTGATGAGTCCACAAAACAGGACTTGCGCTCAAAGCCCCTTCAAGTGAAGGTTGGAAAGTTTAAGGACCAAACAGTTTCCATCTGGGAAGTCCTCTGCTCTCACTACATCTCAGAGCAGAAAAGGAAAGAGCTGGTGATGCAATACAAAAGTAAAACCCTAGCGCTGGAAGACCTGATATCCCTCATCTTAAAAATCATCGAGGACACAGAGCGAAGAGGAGAAGCTCTCAAGGTCAAAGGACTGTGGGGGGAGGTGTCAATATCAGAATTGTTCAACTCTGAGATAATTGACAAGAAAACACTGGATCAGCTGCAGGATGGGAGTCTCACACTCACCAGCCTCACCAAGAGGGACACCATCCAAAGGTACCTGGACGGCACTGGGTGCATTGCTGGGGTTTTCCTGCCATCGAGGAAAGAGAAGATGAGCATCTACCAGGCACTGAAGAAGGGCCTCCTCACAGAGCAATGTGCACTGGGGCTGCTGGAGGCGCAGGCAGCCACCGGCTTCCTCATCAACCCCCGGAACAACCAGAAGCTCTCCGTGGACGAGGCCGTGGCGTCCGGGCTGGTGGGCAGCGAGCTGCATGAGCAGCTGCTCTCTGCAGAGAAAGCCGTGACGGGATACACGGATCCTCAAACAGGAAATAAAATATCTCTCTTCCAGGCTGTAAGACAGAAGATAGCAGTCAGGGATCACGGCATCCGCCTGCTTGAGGCCCAGCTCGCCACCGGTGGCATCATCGACCCCGTGCACAGCCACCGCCTGCCCGTGGAGGTGGCCTACAGACGTGGACACCTGGACGAGGATACATTCCTCCTGCTTTCGGATCCAGATCACGGTAGCAAAGGCTATATCGATCCAAACACTCATGAGAAAATCAGTTACAGTCAGCTCCTGCAGAGATGTGCCGAGGACAGGGAGAGCGGCTTGTACCTGCTGCAGGTCCTGGAAAAGGAAGGCGACTATTTTTATATTGATGAGCAAACCAAAAACGCCCTGTTGTGTACAAGGGTCCAAGTGCCTGTGGGAAAATACAAAGGACAAGTGTTATCGCTGTGGGAACTTCTCTGCTCTGAGTACATCACAGAGGAGAAAAGAAAAGAACTGGTGAAAAAATATAAAGTGGAATCTCAACACATAGTGCAAGGAATCATAGAGACAATACTAGAGATCATTAGAGAAAAAGAAGAGGACAGAAGTGATGTGTGGTTCCAGGGAATCCGACAGCAAATTACAGCATCAGAACTGCTAAGTGCACAAATAATTACAGAGGAAACAATGGAAAAACTCCATGAAGGAAAAGAGACGGCTCAAGAAATTGCACAAATGGACAGTGTGAGGAGATACCTTGAGGGAACTGGAAGCATCGCCGGCGTGCTGGTGCCCTCCAAGGCTGACCCCACCAAGGTGGAGAAGATGAGCATCTACCAGGCCATGTGGAAGGGCATCCTGAGGCAGGGCACGGCGCTGGTGCTGCTGGAGGCACAGGCGGCCACCGGCTTCATCGTTGACCCAGTCAAGAACCAGAAACTCTCCGTGGATGAGGCCGTGGCGTCCGGGCTGGTGGGCAGTGAACTACAAAATAAACTTCTCAGTGCTGAGAGAGCCGTGACGGGATACACCCACCCTTACACGGGACAAAAGATGTCCCTTTTCCAGGCCATGAAGCAGGAGCTCATTGTCAGGGATCAC
>VZRJ01005918.1:2717-20575 GCA_013397565.1 Ptilonorhynchus violaceus | reverse complement strand
CATCACCTTCTGCCCCTTCTGGCCCTGCCCGCGGTACGCCATGGCTGCGCGGGGCCCGCCGAAGCGCGGCAGCCGCGGGGCACGCTGGGAGAGCGGCGGGCTGAGGGGAGGAGCGCGGGGCACTGTGGGATGGTAGCGGTGTGAGGGGAGGAGCGAGGGGCACTGTGGGATGGTGGCGGTGTGAGGGCACTGTGGGATAGTGGAGGTGCAGGGCACTGTGGGATGGTGGAGGTGTGAGGGGACGAGCGCGGGGCACTGTGGGATAATGGCGGTGTGAGGGGATCGCGGGGCACTGTGGGATAGGGGAGGTGAGGGGCACAGGAGGACCCGGCTCCGGGGGGATCCGCGAATGTTCCCTTGGAAAATCCCTCCGGAGCCCAACCGCTGACACGGGGTATGAAAAGAAAGGGCTCCGGCCTGGGTTTGTCAGCAGATGAAGCCATCAGGGTTCCTTTCCAGCCCAATCTGCCCCATGCCACAGGTTAAAAATCAGTATTTGCCAGCACCAGTAAAACATTCAAGTGGTTTAATTAATTCAAGCCTCCCACTCTTAATGTGAGCTCTACCAAGCCCTCAAAGCCTGAAAAAGAATTATATTAGTGTATCGTGTAGTTCTGACTTTGAAACAGCAAAATAAGAACCATAAACATTTCTTTGATAATGGAAATCACAAATTGTCAGTGCTGTCATGTAGCTCCAGCTACCACCGATGTTTAGTGATGTTTTTTATTATTAGGGGCTTTTTTGTTGTTATTTTGTTTGGTTTTATTAGCCACAATTAAAAACTGGTTATTGAAACCCTGCCTATTCCAGCTTGTCCTGTCCCTTGGGAGCAGAGCCCGACCCCCCCTGGCTGTCCCCTCCTGTCAGGAGCTGTGCAGAGCCACAAGGTCCCCTCTGAGCCTCCTTTTCTCCAGGCTGAGCCCCTTTCCCAGCTCCCTCAGGATTCTCCAGCCCCTTCCCGAGCTCTATTCCCATCCCCAGACACACTCCAGCCCCTCTGCAAGGGCCCAGAACTGGACACTCCCAGTGCCCAGCACAGAGGGACAATCCCAGCCCCCCCCCCCATTCCTGCGCCTCATTAATTTATAATTAGCACTGTTAAGGAACACAGGGAAGGGGCAGACTGTGTTTAATCCGATTCCTTAAATAAAATCCACATGGGAAGCAGAGGGGTCTGTACAGACACGTGACCAGCCTATCTTTAATCCCTTAAATAGAATCATACAAATATAAAATGGAAGAATAAAATATTTACAGAAACCACGGGATTAACACCAAATCCCAGCTCCAGGGGCCGGGGGAGGGAAGCAGCCAGGGGGGCTCCTTCCAGGTGCTCTTCCTCTCTCCCAGAATTGTTCCATCTGGATGGGAGACGGGTCCTGGCAGCTCATTCCAGCCCTTCAGCAGGGCAGGGATCCTTGGAACCAAGAGGCACTTAAACCAATCCTCCCTTTCCCAAATTCCTGCAGACAGCGAGAGGAATCCTGGCTGCCCATCCCAGGATCCTGCTGCCACCGGGAAGAAGCACCCTGATAATTCCAAGTCAGGCAGGATGGGCTCGCCCCAGCCCCCAGCCCTGGCAGTGCGTTTGGTCCAAAATCCGAATTCATCTGCTCCCTCCCACCCCGAATTTCCTGAATGTCCCCCAGTTCCGAGTCCAAAGGCAGCATCCATCAATAAACTCCAGAGTTGACATAGTAACTCCAGGCTCTGGGGATCCGAAGTCCAGGGAATCCCCACAGGGAGGCGTTGGAATGCGCCGAGGGGGGAGGAGCCGGGAGCTTTGATCGGGAGCCTTCGGAGCATCCTGGGATCAGCAAGTCACAACAACCACCACACGCTGGAGATGGGATCTGCGTCCCCAAAGAATTCCAAGTGCTTTGTCCTCTCCGCGTGGAAGGAGCCACCGACAGTCACGGGATAAACTCGACTCGGACCCGGAATTTCGGGATCACCGAGCGCAGGTTCTGCCTATTCCTAACAATCCAGCTGTGTGCTTTGAGCCTCAGCTGGGAAAAGGATCTCCTCCAGGGATCCAACAACATGTACAGGACTGGGGGGATTTCATGTAGCGCATTTTTTTAAGGTTTTTTTTTTTGGTGGTGTGTCTTTGTGATTTTTTTTTTTTAAGACTCCGCAGCTCAGCTGTCAATCATCTCCGAAAGTTCCAGCAGGAGATCATCCTCGTCCTTCCCCGGATCCAGGTCGATTTCTGCTTCCAGTTTTCCTCCTGAGATCTCCCAGATGAGCTTCTCGAAGTC
The DNA here is from genome assembly GCA_013397565.1 of Ptilonorhynchus violaceus. NCBI lineage: Eukaryota > Metazoa > Chordata > Aves > Passeriformes > Ptilonorhynchidae > Ptilonorhynchus > Ptilonorhynchus violaceus. The sequence continues at coordinate 18,311 of VZRJ01005918.1, read as the reverse complement.
GTCCTCCACGGACAGAGGGGCCTTGGCAGAGCCCGTGGAGCTGAGGCGGCGCAGCTTCGCCGGCACTTCCGAGGAAGAAGAGGAGGAACCGGACACCTCCGACTGTGCCAGGGAATCTGCCCGGCTCCCAATGTGCAGCTCAGGGCTGGGAAAAACATGGGAAAGAGGAAAATCAGTGGGTGATATTGTTTAGTTATAGTTTAACATCTTAACTTTACACAGGGGTTGTGATTCTGTGAATTTTGGGGGTATTTTTGGAGTCCAGGATCAGCTGGATCAGTTGTGGGGTTGGGGATTTATCCATGAGGATACAGCTGGAATTTGGGAAAGAAGGGTCAGTATTTAAAGGTAGAGAGATTTTTCCACTCTTTACTAATTTGGCCATAAAAAGGGTAGAAAGTCAATCTCTGCTGGCACTTAAAAAATGAAAAAGTCACTGATAAAAAACCCAAAAAGTCACTGAAATGCAACCCCAAAAAGTCACTGAAAAGAAATCCCAAAAAGTCACTGAAAAACTCTCCCCAACTGCAGCATTTTAAGAAAAAAACCTAAGCAAGCTTTGCTGCTCCAAAAATAAATCCAAATTAATTTTTCCTTTGCTGGATTTTGGCGTCAATTTCCTCAAAACTCCAGGTCTTCCACACAGGGACAACCCCCCCCCCCGTCTCACATCCAAGTCCCAGGGATCAGGGAGGAGGACAAGTTGTGGTTGTTACCCGCTCTGGGAATTTTCTCTCCGAGGGATGGAGCCCGGGCTGTCCTCTGGTGACGCAGGAGCAACGGCCTGGGAAGGAGGAGGAGAATTTTTAGGATACAAAAGTCCAAAATTTTAGCAGATTCTTCCTTTGCTGCTTCACCAAAACTCTGAGTCAACGCACTCCTGAAACGAGGATTCACTCCAAGTTTTCTGTCTTTTTTTAAGGAATTTTTGCCCTTTAATGGACAAAATCCTTCACGAAACAGAGGAATTACGGAGATGCTTCCACTCAGCAAGAAGGTGCTGCCATCCTGTTGCTTTTGGGGTTAAAAGGGACGAGGGGCCTGTAGGGCATCCCACTTTTCCAGCTTTTTGGGAAAAGAAGGGAATATTTGGGCATCAGGGCCCGTCCTTACCGCGGCTGCTTTCTTGGCTGAGGGTTCCTTGGTGTCCCCACCAGTGGCACTGAGGGGCTTCACGGCCACCACGGCCGGGGGGTGGCTCTCGGGGGCCTTGCGCTTCAGGGGCTGCTTGGGGGAGGAGGATGTGGCTTTCCCATCCACGGGCTTCAGGCACACCTTGGATTTGGCTGGAATAAAGGAAAGAAAGGGAATGATTCAGCCTTGCTTTGTCTTGGGGAAAAAAAAAAATCAGTGGGTTGTGTTAATAATGCCAGAATTCCAGGATGGTTTGGGGTGAAGGGAGATTTAGGATCAGCCAGTGCCACCCCCATCCCAGGTGGCTCCAAGCCCCATCCAACCTGGCCTTGGACACTTCCAGGATGTGCTGTGGGGTCTCCACACATCCTCCTCTTCTCCAGGCTGAACATCCCAACGTTCCCACCCTGTCTCCATAGGGAAGGGGCTCCAGTCCCTTTATCAACTCCCTGGTCTGCTCTGGACTTGCTCCAAAGATTCCACATCCTCTTTATCTTGTGGGCACCACCACTGGGTGCAGCATTCCAGGTGGGATCTCACCAGAGCAGAGGAATTCTCTCCTCCCTCACTGCTGCCCACATTCCTTTGGAATGACCCGGGACATGGATACTTCTGGGTTGGGAATGGCCACAGCAGGCTCACATTGAGTTTTTCACCAATCCCAAGCCCCTCTCTCTCCCAAGGCTGCTCCCAAAACATTCCCTAAGGAACACCCAACACCTACTTTTAGCTCTCCTCTCTGGAAGCTGAGCTCCCTTTTTCCCTGGAGACACAGCAGGATCCTTCTCCGGGCTTCCAACCCTGTCCTCCTGGAATTTCACCAGTTTCCTCCTGCCCAGCTGATAAGCTGGTCCCGAAACCACTGCAGGTTCAGGGTTCCCAGATCCTGGAGTTTTATCCTTGGCTGGTTTTTCTGCTGGAATTGGCACAGGAGCTGCTCCCTTCTGGAGTTTCTCCTCCTGGCGCTGCTTCAGCTGACGCTTCTCCCACATGATTTCCTCCAGGCTCTTCACCTGAACTCCAGAATTCCCTGCATTCTGAGAAGAGGGCTGGGAAAAAAAACAAAAAAGAGGGTCTTAGGATAAAATTCTATGGATTCATTAAGGAAATCGGGGTGGCAATCCCTCCAAAATGGCTCCATGTGACACCATTGGAATCCAACATTTTTAGGCATAAAATGCTGCCTGGAACAAGATCCCTGCAGTTTTAAAACTGCAATTCCCAACAAAACACGTTTTAATGGAGCAGAAGACTCTGGCTGAAATGTATCCATTGTTTTTAGGGAATATAAAGCCATCCAAGCTCCCACACAGAGCCTGATTTCCTCTAACCAAAGTTCCAGCCTCAGAATTTTAAGACATCCTTGAAGTTTGCCAGGGGGAAAGTCCCTGAGAACAAAAACATTCTCCCCACAATTAACCTCTGGTGCTAATTGGGTTTATTATTCATTGTCAGGCGTAATCAGATTAATTAATTCTAATTAATTAATTAATTCAAAGGGAGGATTATAATGTTTTATGGGAACTCTGCTAATGATTTGGGACTTCACTGCAGCAATCAGGAAAGGTGGGAAAACTGGGAGCAGGAAACAAACCATGATAAAATTATTCAGAAAAATTATAATTTTATGACATAGTTGATCAGGAATTTTATGAATTTATATACTTATGTACATCTTCACAACAGACTCACCTCTGCAGGTGCAGAGACACCTTTGGGAGAAGGTTTGTTCAATTCCACAATCATTTTTTCTTCTCTTCCAGGTGCTTTGAAACAAGAAAAACATAAAAAAGAAATTGTCAACAGCAGAAATAAAGAAACCTTGGGGTGTTTATTTCCCCAGTTTTAATCACAGGACAGAGGGAAAGGCTACGGGAAGCAATTCCTGCAGGATTTCATCTCTCCCTCAGTCACATCATGGCTTAGACAACCTTAATAATGAGATTTTTATTGCCCTCACATTAGGAAGTTGATCCATCCTTCCCAAATGTTTTCACACCAATAAACAGCATTCCAAAGAGAAATGCAAGGGAAGATCCCACCCCACAAACCAATGGCAGAAAAAAGCAAGAGGGAAATTAAGACTGCAAAGCTCTTCCAGGAATAAATTTTCCAGTGGGAAACACAAGAAACTATCAGGTAATTCATGGAAAAATCACACACCCTTTTGCCTTTGGAGCCTAAAACTTTTCAGGTATGCTCAGAAGGAAAAATCAAAGCCATTCCCAAGTAAATGGAATTTATTCCCAAGGGGAAGCACTTCCCAAGGCCAGCTCCTCACCTATGAGCTTGGTGACCCGGAGCAGTTTCCTCCCCCTCAGGGCAGGCTCGGGCTGGGCTGGAGGAGCTGGAACGTTCTCCCCACTCTGCTGCATCCTCAGAGCTTTCTCCCTCTTGATTTCCTCCAGGGTTTTGATCCTCACTTCTCCCGCCGGTTTGGCTCTTCCCGGCTCCGCCAGCTGCACCCTGCCGGGCACGGCTGGGGCGGGAACGCTCTGCTTCCTGGGATCAGCCTCAGCCTTTGCCTTGCTGGGGTATTCCTCGGGTTTTTCCTTCTCTGCTTCCAGCCTCTTGTGGTTTTTCTCTGCCAGGGCTCCCGCCAGGGATTTGATGCGAACGGCCGGGGAGGGCCTGGCCCCGGGGTTGGGATCCTCTGCTTTCCGGGCTTCTCCCGGGATTTTGGCCGGGGCTTCTCCCCGCCTCTGGTTGGCTCTCTCCAGTCGGATTTCCTCCAGGGTTTTCACCCGGATCTCCTCGATGGGCTTGGCAGCTTTCTCTGTCATCAAAATAAAACCAGCAAGAAGCAGCAATTAAAGAGAATCCAAGGATATTTGAATTTGTCGCAGCACTGAGGAAATTGAGGGTTGAGCGGTCTCAGGAATGCACCTTAGGAATGGTTTGGGTGGGAAGGGAGCTTAAAGATCACCCAGTTCCACCTCCTCTGTTCCAGGGACACCTTTCCCTATCCCAGGCTGCTCCAAGCCCCATCCAACCTGGCCTTGGACACTTCCACGGATGGGGCAGCCACAGCTTCTCTGGGAATTCCATCCCAGCCCCTCCCCACCCTCACAGGGAGGAATTCCTTCCCAATATCCCATCTAACCCTTCTCTCTGTCAGTTTGAAGCCATTTCCCCTTGTCCTGGCGCTCCATCCCTTGGAAATATTCCCTCTCCATCTTTCCTGCAGGCTCCCTTCAGGCCACAATGAGATCACCCCAAAGCTTCTCTTCTCCAGGCTGAACAATCCCAAATCTCTCAACAATGAAGTTCTCTCCTCCTACTTTAAGCCACTTGAATTTTGCAAACCAGAGCCAGTTATTCTTTAAAATCAACTTTCAAGGCTCTATGGAAGTTCTTGGAAAGAAAAAACAGAAGGAATCTTTAAAATCCAATTATTACCTGTCTCTGTACTGCTCTGCTCAGAGGGCAGTCCCAGCCTCTCCTTCAGGGACTTCAGGATTTGAACTAAAAAAATCACCAAAAAAAGTTAAAAGGTGGCATAAATCCCAATTTTGTGTGGAAAATGAGACAGGAGATCCCTTCAGGGGGATTCAGAGTTACCCTGAGCCCTCAATCAACGTGCAAAAAGAACCTTTAGAAGGAAAAAGAGACAACCTGAGTGGGAAATCCAGGTGTGTTTGGTACCTGTGCCTCTCTTTGGGGCTTTGTCAGCGTTTTCCAGCAGCTCTGTCTTCCTCCCCAGCCTGTCAGCAACATTCCTCCTCAGGGGAACGAAAGTTTTCCCAGCTTCAGAGAGACACAAAATGAGAAATTCTTTCAGAATGTTTCTCTGCAGGAGGGGTTTAGAAAATCAGCCACGAACTTGGATCCTCCCAGGTTTGTTTTTTAATATTTTTCATTTTTAGTTGCTATTTCTGCTGTCAATACTTCACAAAAAGCTCTCACCCATGAGGGTTTTCCTTTTTCCCAGTCTGTCAGGAATATTCAGCTGGATCACAGGATCTTCCCCTAAAACAAAGAATAATCTCTTCAGTGCACAAAAAGCATCCCCTTTCCAGCCCATATCCCAAAAAATGACACTTTTTGGTAGCCAAACCGCAGGAATTTGTGAATGGCTGTGAGGAGAAATGGTTTTAATGATAAAACTTCTTGAGCTTTAATTTCAACGCAACAAACCCAGCACCTACAAATTCCAAACCTTTCCAACACAACCACAGCCTTTAAGGATAAAATTAAAATTAGGAAAGGCAGCACCACACATCTGAATAATGTTAATTATTGTTCGATTTAGGAGGCCTGGAATGGGAATGCTGGGATTCATCCTCACCTTCCTTGGAGGAGAGAGTCACAGTCCTCAGCACTGTCCGGACGTTTTCCTTCTCTGGCACGGGAATGCTCCGAGCCTGGAGCGGATCCACAGCAACTCCTTCCAGGCCTTCTGCATGGAAAAACATGGAAAAAATAAGGATGTTCAGGAAAACAATCCAGGCAAAACAGGACAACCATCAGGAAGCACAAGAACATCAGTTACTCATTAGTGCCAAACACTCAGTGGGGGTGAATAAGAGGGAGGAGCCATTTCCCTGGGATTTGCCCTTGGAATTCCAAGCAGGAACACCAGCTGCTTGGGAAAACAGGCCACATGCCAGAGTAGCTCAAGGCCCCCAAAAAACCATGGAAGTCTGTCACTGCAGCAGCTGCAACCAGCATCTCCCAAGAGTGCTAACAATTTCCTTCTCTTGTAAATTTTCCAAGGAATATCAGGATTAAAAGCAAGGATGAACAGAAGGCAGAAGGACAGGAAAGGAAGGAATATTAAGGATATTAACTCACCACCTTGTTTTTTTGCTTTTTCCTTGAGTTTCTTCAACTTGATCTCTTCCAGTGTCTTTATCCCAAAATTTAAGTTGTCGTCTGGAATCACAGAACAGTTCAGCCTTAGAGGCACGGGTTGGACACAGATCCTTCCCAAAATATTTGGAATAAACCCTGTCAACACTCCCCACGAGTTCCAAAATCCCCAGCACAGATGGGATTTTGAAAAACTGGCACCTTTTTCCACCCTCCTCCACCCTACAGGGTAAAATCCACACTTTCAAGCAGCAATATCATGGAAAGGGATTAAAGATTCCTCCCTAATTTGGACATGGATTTGCACAGTGCCTGAAGGGACATATTTGCAGATATTTAAACTCCAGGCTGTGGTTCTGTTTTGTCTCACAAAAGCAAACCAGGAGGAGTTTCCCTGCTTGGGGAACATGAGTAGGTGGGAATGAGCTCCTGGAAATAACTGACTCCATTCAGCATCCCTCTGTTCCATTCTATTTTGTGAATATATTGCTTTTAATTGTCAATTTTTCCTTCCAATCCCTCCTCCTACAGCTGTGGGAATACCTTGCTTTGTATTAGCATTGGATTTCCTGGTGGAAATCACCCTCAGTCCGTTGTGGGTTTCTGTGGTTGGTTGCTGGACTGGGGTTTTAGTTTCTTCTCCTTCTTCGGAAAGCTGGTCTGAAAGGGAAAGATAAACCCATTAATGTAGGGATTAGCCAACATCTTTCATTTTTAGGCACTTCATACAATATTTCAATCCTTAAAAATATTTAGGACTTTTCCCTGTAGCTTAATCCATCATAATTCAGAAAGTCTGTGATTTAAGCAGCAGAAATACTTTCAATAATTAAAAAATGCTCACCATCATCATCTTCATCATCATCTGCAGCATTGATGACAACTGGAGGATGGGTGGGACTTGGGACATTCTCGGAGTTTTCCACTTTCATCACCCCCCTGAGCTGTGGGGAGGGGTTGGACTGCACAGAAAGTTTGTTTTGCTGCATCTGGACCATTTTCACCTCATCCTCTGCAGCCTCGGGTGGACTTGGAAGTGTGGCTGGAAAAGGAGAGCAAATGTGATTTGGTCGTTGCAAACTTTGAGCCCAACTGTTGCAGATATGAGAAAAGAGATAAGAGAACCCAGCTGGATTCAGTTTCCTTATTCCACACCCATCTCCTCACCCCACCCACCCAGACAGGATTAAAGGAGGGGAAAAGAACCTCAAAGGCAAAAATCACAAAGCAGAGAGCATGAAAAAAACCTCCAAACTCAGAATTCCACTCCATTCCCGTGACTGCAAACCTCTCCCTGCCCTCATAAATGAAACTCCATGAGCCTCCATGGTATTTTAAGGAATATTCACTATTAATTCTTCAATATTTCAAGAAAAAGGAGCTGAAAAACTCACTTTTGCTTGGGGGTAGGAAGAGCCCATCCACGTAACGTCCCTTGGTGTGGTGGAAAGCACAGTTGTGCTTCTGGCAGCCTCCTGGCTGGTTCTCCCAGTAACAGGCAATCTCACTCCTTTTTTTCTGAGGGGAAAAAAAAAAAGAAATCCAAGGTCAGGGAAGTCTCCCTTGGATGTGCAAACAGATCCAATCCCCAACAGGCCACACGGAAGTGCTGAAATGTCATTCCAAAGGTCAGCTTATCACTAAAAATATTTCAGGGCGTATAAAGTTTGTGGAGGCTTGAACAGGTGAATCTTCTCTGGATTTGGTTTCCTGTCACTCAGCTGGAGGAGACAGGACTCTGCCACAGAGTAATTCAGGGTTAAGCTAATGCAAAATCCAAAATAATGGGGTTATTCAGAGGGAAAAACGGGTAAAACCCACTGGAATTTATCTTTCAGAGCTATAGTTCCTTCCCATCTTTTCTCTCCCCACCCCGTACTATTCCAAAGGATCTGGATAATGTTTTGTGGAGAAATCCAGGGTAGAAGAGCCCTGACAGGGCCATTTCCCAGCCCAGCTCCTGGCAATGTTTCCCAGCACATTTAAGCAGTGTGATCCATGTGGTTGCTTTTGCAAAAATTTTGAAAATAGCAGCACTTAACAGAAACAATTCCTGCTAAGAAACACCTTAAAAATTGACTTTTCCTCCCCCACCTCCCTCCTGGTAACCAACATCCCTCTAAACCTTGATTCAGCCACCCCCAGGCCTGGGAAACGCTGTCAAGGGTTTTTGGGATGAGAAGAAGCTTTTTAGGGCAACACTCACGTCGATTTCCATGTGCCTGAACCTGCAGACATTCCTGAAGCAACGCCCCTCCTGCCACAGGGTGCACACGGTCTCGCTCCCCAGGGCGGCTTCACAGTGGCGGAAGGCACAGCTGTCTCCCTGAAATCCACAGGAAATCAGCAAGGAAAGGGAAGGAAAACCACCCAGCCTAAAAAAAACCCCCCGTGTTTTTAGAGCTGGGAAGCAGGAGAACTGGTAATTAATGGATTAATTAATTAAGAAAACACAATCTGTGTTTTCTCACATTCTCCCCCTCCCCGGCTCCTTGCTTGGAAAATAGGAAGGGGAAAAAACCAAATCCCGAAGGGAATTGCACCCGAACACACCTTGTTGCATGTGGAATAGAAGTAGAAGTAGCAGTCGTCTCCCTGGTTGGACATAATGGATAAATCCTTGGAATAAGCACAGGGTTTGCTCTCAGGGTCTTCCTCCAGCCTTGGCAAGAATTGGCTTCACTTTCTGGCACTCAGAGTCTTCTACTGGCTTAGCAGTGAAATCTTCTTTTTAAAAGTAACCCTAAAGGGATCAATAAGAAAAAATAATTAAGGAGCATTTTTAGAGCTGTTTTCTGTTAATTAAATTTCCCTTTTGAGAGGGGCCATGTCTTGAAATCAGCTGGTCAGAGAAACAGGTCAAATTTGTCCAAAACTGCATTTTTAAAATGTAGTCAAATTTTTAGGTAAATCTGTCTAAAACTGCATTTTGTCAGCACAATATTTATTCTGTGACCTTAATAATGTCTTGAAGCAGAGAAAAATCAGGGTGTGGCCCGAAAGAGAGCCACTCCTTAAAAAAACTGGGTGTCATGTTGAGTTATCAATGATACGATAATATTACATTTAAAAATGAAACTTTAATAATTAATATGACTTAAATAATCAGATAATAATGATCACATACCAATAATAATCCCATATAAATAATATCACAGCTCAATAATAGAATATCTTTTGAAATGACACCTTAACAGTTTTAATTTGAAATATGACAATTAATCCATTTTAACCGCGCGCTAATAATTCCCACGAAATCCAAAGGACAGATCCAAGATTTTCTCCCAATCCCAGCGGATTTTGGAGTTCACCCACCTGGCCAACTTCAGCACAAGCATTGATCTTCCCAGACATCCAGTTCCCTTCTCCTGTAGGCCGAACCAACACTTGAGTCCGTGAATGAATAACAAAGGGGCAGAAAGAATTTTCCTTCTCACATTGCCAGGGATAACCTCTCATCCACAATTCAAAACTCTGAGGTGCTCTTAAACATCTTACAACTAATGGAGGAAGCAAGTCCATTGGAAAACTGTCACACTGGAGACAGCCAGGGATATTTAGCTCTTCCAAAAAAAAAAAAAACCACAAAAAAAAAAACACCAACAAAAAAAAAAGCCCCAGCACGTTTAAAGATGAACTTGGGATTCAAAAGTGGCTGGAAAAATGAGGCTCCATCTTCCACAGCTGGGGAATTTCTAATTTTTTTTTTTTTTTAGCTTTTTTTTTTTTTTTAATAATTTAACATTCAGTAAGTTGCAATTTCTGGTCTTCCATGATTTCTTCACCTATTAAGAAAACACAAAAACCTTCCCCCATCTTTATGACCTGTTCAGCAAAATCCCACATTCGTGTGTATAAACCCACAGCTGTGTTTATACACACCCCAAAAAGAGGCAGGGAGGGGAAAGTCAAGGAGAAAAACAGCAAAAAATGAGAATTTTTAGCCCATTTCCCACATCAAACTGCAGACAAAGTCTCTCACTGGGAGAAAAAATGAAATATTTCCATAATTTTGGATGAGGTGAGGTCAAGGTGATGCTCTAAGGCAGGTGAGTTGTGACAGGGGGTTGGGGACACGCAGGACAAACACATCCATCCACACCCATCCATCCCATGGGAACGGCTGTGCCCTGTCAGGAAGGAGCATCCAAGGGAGAGCAGGGAGGAGGGAGCAGCTCAGGGATCCAGCAAGCTTTGGGAAGCAGGGGAATGCTCACTGCGAGTGGCATGGCTGCATGAGACCGTGGAGTGGGAATTGGGCTTAGGGAATCTTTTGGTTTTACAGCAAATATTGCAAATTTGCCATCACGTGCTGTTCCCTAATCCATCCATCCATCATTATCCAATGGCTTAGGTCCAATTCAACAGCTGATTGGTTTTTGGTGCCACCAAAACCTGATTTTATTGAGCATTTTTTTTAAAATGTGAAGTCACTTCTTTTTGATACTCTTATAAAATTAAATTTTTAGGTTTGTTTTTTAAATTTTTCATGCCATACAACCTGCAACCAGACCAGCTAAAATCCAAATAAAAGTGATTCATCCCTCTCACAGCACATTCCTGTGCAAAGGATTTCTGGCTCTTGGGGGGACAAAACTGAATGGAATTGTTCTTTACAGGTTAAGAAGAAATGGTTGGAACCTTTTACTCACACAAACACTAGTGAATTTTTCCAGGATTTTTTTTTTTTTGGCAGGGAATTTTCCCAAATCTAAAATAAAGAGAGGAAAAGTTGGGTTCTCGTATTAGTGGTTGGAATTTTTTTTTGACTGCTTGACAAAGGGAATAAAACAAGGGTTAAAGTGCAGGGTTTCCTCCCCTTCTTCCATCTCCACGGGATTTATTCACTTTTGACCTCTAGCACCTTCAAAAACAGACTCTGGGTCATGGAGGTTCCCGGGAATCTACTACTAAAAATTCCTGGAGCTCCTTCGTGTGGAAGTTCAAGTTCTTCCAGGTGTTTTACCAATGCTCTTGGGAGTTAAATTAAATTTCGAGCCCGAATTCTTCCGTTTGCTCCAGCCAACACTTAAATCGATGGGAATTAAGGGCCACTCCTGGCTGAGAACAGGAATTCAAACCCAAATCAGGAGGAATTCCCAGTCTGGAAGGTGGCATTTCCTTTCCTCAGGCAGTCAGACACACCTAAAATGCAACATTCCCACATCCACCACCCTGGGGGGAAAGAAAATCCCTTCAGATTTAATTCCTTTAAACTAAACCAGCGTTTTGCTCTCCACATTCCACATTTGCTTTCCCATTTTTCCAAATTCCTGTTCAGAATCTGAAGTTTAAAGAGCGGCAATAAAGCAAACCTTTAAAACAAATAACAACAATCAACCAAAAAACCCCACAAAAAACCCCGATGAAAACCCCTCAAAGTTCTAAACACCATAAAGGTAATTTAATTATAAAAATGGTTTATTAAAAACCTTTTTTTCCTTTAGTTTTAAACTGGTGTCAAGGTGGCAATCGAAAAAATGCCCTCACCCATAAAAAATCTGAATAAAAATGAGTAACTCTGGTGCACTCAGTTATGAGAATTTCAAACACTTTTTTTGTCCAAAACTCCATCACCATTTTTGCAATAAAATATTTTGAAACCACTTTGTAAAACATAAATAAAAGATGCACTAGCTGAAGGTCAGGGAAAACCATGCCAAAAAGCAACATAAACTTTATATTTTCAAAGGAAAAATAAATAATACAATGAAAATCCGCCGAGTTTATTTTAAAAGCTTCTCTTTCCTGGTCCTGCAGAACCAATCCCATTCCCTGTCTGATTTCCCACCTCAACAAACACTTGAGAGAGGCTTTCCTGCACTTCCCTGTGGGGAATTCTTGAGTTTAGAGCCCCAAAATTTCCCTGGAACAGTCTCTCCTGCTGTTCCATTGGTGCTTTTAATTCCTTACAACGACATTTGATGACTCACCCCCTCCATTTATCAGGTGACAAAGAAGGAAAACCACCAGGAACTACATTTTTTAACCTCCTCTTCAGCCATTTTTTCACTGTCCACCAGCTTTTCCTCCTCAAACAGGCACCAGGAATCAATCCCAAACTAAGGAAAGCTGCTACATCCACTCTTGGATAAGACAGGAATAATTAAAGAAAATAAACTAATTTTTTCCCACATTTCTGAGCTCAACCCCATGGCCTGGTAGCGATTTCCTGCGACAATTCGTCTTCCTCACTGAAATGTTTTATTAAATCCCAAAAAGACTCGATTTCCCCTGGAAGCAGCCCCTTGGAAAGGTGCCACTGGAGCTGGGAAGTGACACCAGGAGGAAGTTTTCCCTGGGCTGCCTTTGCTCCTGGAACATCTGGACACAAATTCAACCACACGACTCTGTTCCCACCTCAAAAATCCCCCATCCCCAGGAGCTCCTGGTTTTTTTTTTTACAGCCAAATAAAGCCGGGTTTTATTTTGGAATTGTGGCCCGGAGCTCAATCCCTGAGTGTAATTCTGGGAACAACCTGGAGGCCCCACACATTGAGCCCTGCAACAACAAAAAACCTCATTTTGCCGTTTCCACAACAAACAGCAACGGCAGAAAACAGAAACCTCGCAGCTCCAACCGTCAAAAAACAACAAAAACCAACAAACTTCACCCAACTGCGTTGTTTGAACAACCTACGAGAGGAATTACGACCGGGTGCACTCAGAGTTACTCAGATCCTGAAGTTCCTTTGGGGAATGAGGAGCAATTAGATGACTACATTAGAAATGCCCCTTAGACGTGTTGCTACAACAGGAAGAAAGAAGGTTTTACCTGAAAATAAGGATATTTATAAAGCACCTGCTCTGGGATCGCAAAAATGGAGGGGGAAGGGGGGGGGGCAAGCCCCACGGAAGGGCCTCGGGCCTACCCCGGGCACGCAGCTCCCGCTCCCCGAAGCCCCGAGGGCAGGGAACCCACCTCATCCCGCCTTCATTCCCACTAATCCCACCTCATCCCACCTCTCCCCGGGCTCCCCTCACCGCCCCCCTCCCGCTGTGGGGAGCGCGCCGGGGACGCGGCCTCGCGGGGGAGCCGGAGCTGGACCAGCAGCACCCCCCGCCCCCCATTCCCCAGCCGGCGCGGGGGCTCCGAAGCGCTCTATTTACGGTGGATCAGGGAGTTTTACCGAGCCCCCGGGGGCCGCCGTGCCGCTGTCACCGCGCTGTCCCCGCCGGGGCCGCCGCTGCTGCCGCTNAAGTGGCTTCACCGCCAGCGGTTTCCACCCGCCCAAGAGGGCGGGCGCGGGTGCGGGCGGGCCCCGGAAGCGGCGCGGGGGCGGCGCGGGCGGGCGGGTTTTGATGTGTTTTTGCTTCCCCGCGCCTCAAAAAAACCCTCGGAAAGCGTCAAAAATGGGGCAGAGCTCTTCGCTGGGAGGGGTTTCCTTCCACTCCAGCGTGCGCTGTTCCCACAGAATCGTTTAGGTTGGAAAAATCCCTCCGAGATCATCAAGCTGTGGCCCCATCGCCACCTTGTCACCCAGCCCGGAGCACTCAGTGCCANAAAAATCCCCCATCCCCAGGAGCTCCTGGTTTTTTTTTTTACAGCCAAATAAAGCCGGGTTTTATTTTGGAATTGTGGCCCGGAGCTCAATCCCTGAGTGTAATTCTGGGAACAACCTGGAGGCCCCACACATTGAGCCCTGCAACAACAAAAAACCTCATTTTGCCGTTTCCACAACAAACAGCAACGGCAGAAAACAGAAACCTCGCAGCTCCAACCGTCAAAAAACAACAAAAACCAACAAACTTCACCCAACTGCGTTGTTTGAACAACCTACGAGAGGAATTACGACCGGGTGCACTCAGAGTTACTCAGATCCTGAAGTTCCTTTGGGGAATGAGGAGCAATTAGATGACTACATTAGAAATGCCCCTTAGACGTGTTGCTACAACAGGAAGAAAGAAGGTTTTACCTGAAAATAAGGATATTTATAAAGCACCTGCTCTGGGATCGCAAAAATGGAGGGGGAAGGGGGGGGGGCAAGCCCCACGGAAGGGCCTCGGGCCTACCCCGGGCACGCAGCTCCCGCTCCCCGAAGCCCCGAGGGCAGGGAACCCACCTCATCCCGCCTTCATTCCCACTAATCCCACCTCATCCCACCTCTCCCCGGGCTCCCCTCACCGCCCCCCTCCCGCTGTGGGGAGCGCGCCGGGGACGCGGCCTCGCGGGGGAGCCGGAGCTGGACCAGCAGCACCCCCCGCCCCCCATTCCCCAGCCGGCGCGGGGGCTCCGAAGCGCTCTATTTACGGTGGATCAGGGAGTTTTACCGAGCCCCCGGGGGCCGCCGTGCCGCTGTCACCGCGCTGNATGTGTTTTTGCTTCCCCGCGCCTCAAAAAAACCCTCGGAAAGCGTCAAAAATGGGGCAGAGCTCTTCGCTGGGAGGGGTTTCCTTCCACTCCAGCGTGCGCTGTTCCCACAGAATCGTTTAGGTTGGAAAAATCCCTCCGAGATCATCAAGCTGTGGCCCCATCGCCACCTTGTCACCCAGCCCGGAGCACTCAGTGCCACATCCAGGAATTCCTGGGAGACTTCCAGGGATGGCGACTCCAAAGCTCCCTGGGCAGCCCCTTCCAAAGCCTGACCACCCTTTCCATGAGGAAATTCCTCCTGATATCCCAGGAATGGTGCGTATTCCCTGCCAGAGCCCGCCTGCCCTCACCCCCTGAGGTGCCACCCCCTCCCTCACGCTGCCTCAGGGATGTGAATTCCAAACTGGGAGATATTTTAAGTTTCCAACCCGGTTTTTGGGTTGTTTTTTTTTTTTTTTGCATCCAGCCTGGACTGTGCTTAGAAAAAGAAGGAATTGTGGCTGTTGTGTTTATTTAAGAGCTGTGGGCATGGGCACCTCCTTGGGAAAGCTGAGAAGAGGGTGATGCTTTTACACCCCATTCCTGTCGCTTGGAATCAGCTCCAAGGATCAGCTGGGAAATGGTTTAGAATTCCATTTTCTCTCAGCCCAGTGGGATCTTGTCACCATGGCCCTTGGAGGGATTAGACACGGAGAAGACGCTGCTTCTCCATGAAAAACATCTCCAGGCCATCAGCCTGCTTGGGAATGAGATAATTTAAGTGGGAATCAGAGGTTTTAAGTGGGAATGAGAGGATTTCAGGGGCCGGTTGGTTTAATTTCCGTTTTTCCTTATTTTTCTGGACAAAACGCCTCTTTGGAGGCAAAAGCCTCTCGGTAGGGAAGCCGATCCCGAGGAGCTGCAGATCCCAACTCCACCAAGGATCCCCTCGGAGGCTCCGCACGTGGAAAAGGGAGGATCCACGATCCAGGACAGCTCCCAGCAGCACCATTTCGGTGGCATTTGGCAGCAAACTGGGGACTTTGCTTGGAGGTGGAAGTAGAAGTGACCCAAGTGCCAGAAACCCCACGCCCAGTGGGAACTTTGGATCCCCATCCCTCTTTCCACCCCGCCGGGACGGAGCCGTTCCTGGGAGAGGATTTGGGACGGATTTCCCGAGCTGCTGGACACACGGAGGACGGCACAGTTACACGTGGGCACATTTTATTCTCTGGATGCACTCGTGCATTGTTTCTGCTCGACAGCCAAAGCTTTATTGATTCCAAACCTTTGCTTTTTGAACTCTGCGCCCCTTTTTCCCCCCCCCCCCCCCCCCCCCCCCCCCCCCCTCCCTC
>VZRJ01005917.1:2677468-2703547 GCA_013397565.1 Ptilonorhynchus violaceus | reverse complement strand
GGGCAGCCACAGCTTCTGTGGGTGAGGGCCTCACCACCCTCATAACCAAGAATTTTCACGCGCCTCAGAGCCAAGAATTTCTTCCTAATATGCAACCTCAGACTGCCCTGTTTTGTTTAAAGCCATTTTCGCTTGTCCTCTCACAACATGCCCTTGCAAGAAGTCTCTTCTCATCTCTCTTTTCAGTTCCTTTCAGGTACTGAAAGGCTACAATAAGGTCACCCCAAAGCCTTCTCTTTTGCAGAATGAACAAACCCAATACTCTCAGCCTTCTCTCACTGGAGAAGTGCTCCATTCCTCTCGTCATCATTGTGCCCTCCTCTGGACTTGCACCAACAGTTCAATGTCCTTCCTCTGCTGGGGATCCCAGAGCTGGATGCAGCACTCCAGGTACACTCTCAGCAGAGAGGCAGAATGCCCTCCTTAGCCCTGCTGCCCACACTACTGGGGATGCAGCCCAGCATGGGGTTTGCTTTCTGGGCTGCAAGCACACACTGCCAGCTCCTGGCCAGCCTCTCATCCAGCAGCAGCACCACCAAGTCCTTCTTGGCAGGGCTGCTCTGGATCTGTTCAGCCCCCACCTGGATGGATCCTGGGGCTTGCCCTGATGCAGGTGCAGCACCTCATACTTGGTGTTGTTAAACTGCATGAGATTCCCATGGGCTGGCTTCTCGAGCTTGTCCACATCCCTCTCGATGGCATCCCATCCTTCAGGTGTGGCAACCACACCACTCAGCTTGGTGTCATCAAGAAATCTGTGGAGGGTGGCCTTGATCCTTTTGTCTATGGCATTAATGAAGATTTTATGAAACACTTCTCCTGGTATGGATCCCTGAGGACACCACTGGTCACCCATGTCCATCGTGACTCTGAGCCACTAACCTCTGGGTGCGACCGTCCAAGTAATTCCTTATCCATCCAACAGTCCATGCATCAAATCCATCTCTCTCCAATTTAGAGAGGATATTGTGGGGATCACGTCAAAGGCTTTACAGAAGTCCAGATAAATTACACCTGTAGCCCTTTCCTTGTCCCTTCATGTACTCACTCATAAAAAGCCACTGGGTAGCTCTGGCAGGACTCACGCTTGGTGAAGCCGTGCTGGCTGTCCCAAATCACCTCCCTGTTTTCCATGTGCCTTAGCATAGCTTAAAGGAGGATGTTTTCCATGTGCCTCCCAGGCACAGAGGTGAGGCTGCTGTGTCAGGAGTTTCCAGAGTGCTCCCTTCTGCCCT
The DNA here is from genome assembly GCA_013397565.1 of Ptilonorhynchus violaceus. Classification (NCBI taxonomy): domain Eukaryota; kingdom Metazoa; phylum Chordata; class Aves; order Passeriformes; family Ptilonorhynchidae; genus Ptilonorhynchus; species Ptilonorhynchus violaceus. Next base: position 2,702,312 of record VZRJ01005917.1, on the reverse strand, counting down.
TTTTTAAGATGGATGTAGTGGGTTGACGTTGGCTGAATGACAGGTGCTTACCATACCACTCTATCACTCCCCTTCCTAGCAGGACAGGGGAGAGAAAATAAGATGGAAAACAAGTTGTAAGTTGAGGCAAAGCAGTTGACTAAAGCAAAAATCCGGAGAGTTTGTGCACACATAAGTGAAGCAAAAAAACCCTTTAGTCTCGCCTTCTCATCGGCAAGCAATGTTCAGCCACTTCCTGGGAAGCCAGGCTTCAGCACACAAGCAATTTCTCTGTTCTCTGCTCTCGTCGTTCCCTCTGGTATATTGGGCATATTGCACCACGCAGAGGAGAGCAATACTTTCTAAGGAGAGCTCTGTTCAGCTTAGAAACCCAGCCGTGAGTGGCCTCTAGTTGGAGCCAGAGGTTTATGTATTCCACTTTGATCCTGGAGAAGCATAACAAGTGAATGGCTGCAGACATGCTTGCTCTCTCCAGAACATCAATATTCCCTTGTCTCTAGCTGGTTCCCAGTCTTGTTAAAGCACTCTGAGCAGGGGAAGAGAGAAACCCCATTTCCAAGCATTTGGCTAGCCCAGATTACACCTACTGGTGAATAAAGGAAGGAAATTGCACAGAACGTACGTGCTGAGTTTCTTTACTCCCCTTTAGCAGCTGTTTCTTTTCTATGGTGGTCCTTTCTCTTGTGGGGGTGATGCAAAATGCAAGCAAACAAGCAAAGCCGGCAATCAGGCTACGAGTTAGGTCACTGCAAAGATCAGAGGTTAATCTCTTACTCCATTGCAACACATGGGTTAGATAAAAACACGCCTGTGTCGAGTGTGGAACGCTGCAACAGGTTACAACAGCAGTGGCAGGAAAGGCCTGAGCGCTGCAGCACAAGGAGGAAGCAAAGCACAGCCGTGTGCTGCCAGGGGCGGCTTTGGGTCCCCACGGAGCCGGTGCCACTGCAGCTGCCACTGGCAGCTCCCAGGGACAAAGCTGAGCTGCACTGAGCTCTCCAGCCTCCTGCAGGGTGGCAAAGCTGAATCCTGCCCTGAGGGCCACCGCTGTGGCTCCAAGTGCTCTCTCTGCAAGCACAGAACAGCAACTGCTCTCCTGGGGCTCTACAGAGTTGCTCACAGCGCCTGGAGCCTGAGGGCACTGGCATCTCCTTCGGGTAAGTTCTGGCCAGAGCATCACCTCCCAGAGGAACATGGCTTTGGATTTTTGCAGGAGACTCTGGAAACCAGTGGCGGATGACACTGCTGAAGCTTTCCCTAGGAGTTTGGCAACTGTGCATGAGAGCTAGAGGAATGAGGCGAGGGAAAGTGCCGCGGCGTGGAGCTGGGTGGAGTGTCGCCGCAGCCTTCCAGAAGCGCCCCTGGTTGGGGAAGCCGCTTCAGCCCCGATGGCCAGACGACGGCTTGGCAACTTACACTCCTGCAGCGCAGGGAGTGTCCACACCCACACGCAGATCTCTTAGGAGGCAGGCAATGACAAAGAGGCAGGATGGGTCCTTTGTATGAGTTCCCACAACAGCGTTTATTGGGGAGGGTTCAGGGACAAAGAACAAGATGGAGACCGGGGTACAGGCTTAAGTACAGAGCTCGGAGGGCGGTTAGAGCATCACAGCCAACGGGGTGAGGGCCAGGAGGCGGGGGAAGGGTAAGGGTCCAGTGAGGGCACAGGGAAGGCGGGATTAAGGGAAAGGAGCCAATGGGGGCTACAGCCGAAAAGAAATTTCCAGAGGGTTGAACATACATAGAAAGTGAGGGGTGGAGAACAACAAACCACTCCCAAGAAGAGAGAAACCATTATAAGAACAAGGGGGGTTTAGGCTCTAAGCATGGCCCACCAACGAACTTGGGCTGCTCCTGAACCTTGTGGTTCTCTTGAGGTGGCCTGAACCACCGCAACAGGAAAGAGCTCCAGGGCAGGCTTGTTCTGTAGTGGAGCAGGGGATTGATGCATGCAGGGGGGCTTTCCTGAGGTGGGAAATCCCAGGAGAGCACTGAGACAAGGAACGGAGCTGGGGATGGGTCTGGACAACAAGTCTGATGAGGAGCAGCTGAGGGAGCTGGGGCAGCTCAGATTGGAGGCTCAGGGGGGACTTTCTCACTCTCTACAACTGCCTGACAGGAGGGTGGAGTCAGGTGGGGGTCAGGCTCTGCTCCCAGGGAACAAGGGATCAGGGGTCAGAGGTAGTGGGAAAGCCTCATGCCAGGGAGTGGTGGGTTGGCTTATTTCTGCCAAGGTTAGAGCCTCCAGAAAAGGCTGTGATCCCTCTAGTCCCTATTCACATGCTTTGACTGCTCTGAGGTGAGTTACAGGCTGCAAGAAATGTTGGTCAAGCTTAAGGGAGATGACAGGAAGCACAGATCTGAAACCCGGCTGAAGCAAGAAATGGATAAAGTCTTTTAGCCACATCAATCCCAGACTGTGTTTGCCAAGCAGATGAAAATGACATGTACACAAAATATGTAGGAAATGGTGGAAAAGTTGCTAATTTCCAAACAACATGCTTCCTGGAATCAGGCATGTTTCATGTAACAATGAATGGAAGCTGGTGTGCCAGTGATATGACCCCGTCTTGTTTCCACATCATTTATCATATAACAGACTTATTACAGTATTATTATTGTGTGGTTTATATATCTTTAAAACTATTACAATATTATTTCACTGTTTCTTACATTTGGGCAAGGCTTTGCCCAGCTGCCCATTGGAGCAGACGATGACAGAAAGAGCTCACACATGAAGGAGACTTGATTTGCTGAAGTCCCTTCGGCTTCCCACCCTGCCATCCTGCTGCAGCCCCCCGACTTGATGGCAGGATGAATGTGGGGCAGGACACAGCCCAGATGCTGGCAGCTGTGAGCTGACTCAAGCCATACAGATGAGCCTTCCAGATAGGCTGGGACAGGATTTTGGGAGTGGTGCTGGCAGCTAAGCCACTGGCAACATGCCGTGTTACCCTACTGCAGAATCCTTTTAGGTTCAAACTGGGGTGGGGGGTGGGAGGGGGTCAGGGGCTCTCCCAGCTCCTGAGCACTGGGTGAGAAAAGAGAAAGGGTGTTACCCATCAACCCCTTAAAATGACACATCATAACAGAGGAACAAGAAGGGTGAAGGCACATTTTTGAGACTGATCTAGGCAGGATCGAGACTGGCCCACTCAAATCCTGGTCTCCAACATGGAAAATGCTGCAGGTCTTACTGTGGGGAAAAAGCTCCAACCAAAACACAACACAAAACCCAAACCCAAACATCAGTGTTTGAAATTTCTGCGATTTATGGCTGTGAGAAGCTGCTGCTTGGCCTTGTCTCTGCACACTCTTCGTCCTTGCTTTTCTCAGGGGTCTACGAAGGCAGGTGAGGGTTTCTTTCTGCTCCTGTCTGAGCTGAGACAAAACACCCTTGGGGTGCCCAGTGCTGTTAGCAGGTGAGCTGGTGAAAAGTCACCCCAAACCACCCAGCCTTCCCCTCGAAGGCTACAGAGATACAAAGGCAGAAAGCTGTAGCCTAAGCTGTATTGCATTAGCACCTTGTTGAGCTTGTCTGTCCTCTGTCATCATTCAAGCCAGTGTAAATCTGACCTCCTTTCATAGCGAACTCAGACTTTGCCCAAACTGGGGCCTTGCTGAATGCAAAGACCAAGGGAAGGCTCTCACTTGTGCTGGCAGTCCCATGGAAGGCCACAGAGCAAGTGGGGATTTCTTGGTACAGCGATCCCATCTTCACAGTCTGGCCTTGCAGGTTAGCAAAATCCATACTGACATCCTGGGACATTCCAGCGCTGACTTTCACTCCAAACTCTTAAATTTTGTACAAGGAAAATTCAGATTTTTTTCCAGGTGATGGATTCCCTTGGTTCATGTGTTTGGTAGACAGGTTCTCCCCACATGGATACACTTCCTGGCAGCCTGAATCTCTTCTGCCCACTGACAACCTATTTTGTACTGGATCATGGGAACTATAGTCCAAAAGCATCACCTTCCCCTCCTCTGCAAGAACTGGCTTCCCAGCCCAAAACTCCTTTCCCACCATACTCCAAAAGTCAGGCAGTTCCCATCTGGCCAAATTGTGTTCCCACCCAATTTCTGAAGGGGGATGCTTCAGGACATCTAGTCTTCCAAAGTGTCCTGCCCCTAGGAAGGGTGTTGAACTCTGCAAGGTGGCTCTGGAAGGTCAAATGAGGAAATACTGTCAGATGATCTTAAGCTCCTTTGGAAAGGAGGCATGTTCAGTGGCATGTTCTGGTTTACAGCTAAGTGACCAAAGTGAAACAGCTAAATGGGACTCTCCCTAATGGAAATGAGAAATATTTTAGCAGAATTATTTTTTTTTTTTTTGAGAGCTATGTCTTCCAGAAAGAACTCCTTTAATGGGATATCCCTTGCTCAATTCCATTTTGCTCTGATTTTTTCCCTCTTCTCCCCCCTTCTGTGCCATGACAGCAGCACAGCTGCTGACTTGGGATGGAAATTGCTTTGTAGCAGCAGTGTTCCTGATGAAATGCTTCCCCGAGGGTGGAAGGACCGTTGCACTACTGCAGTGCTCCAGAGCATCAGCTCCTGAGCTCAGCATTCTGCTCTGATTGTGGCCTTTGTAAAAAATCTCACTCCCGAGCACTTGAGGCTCGTTCTCAGCCAGCCTGAGCCAGTGGCTTCCGAGGGTGGCTGCCCAGCTCTGCCAGCTGGCAGTTTACTCCTCTGAGCCTACATGTTCCTCCAGGTCTCAGAGGCACGAGTGTTTCTAGACACACTGTAAAAGCAGCTGTGAGTTGGACACAGAGCCTACAGTATTCACCACTAAGCAAATGCTGAGTGCAGGGCTGCAAGGTACTTAACTTTCAGTCAGACAGACATTAGGTTTATGAAATCTGAGCTGTGAAAACACTAGTGGTTTTCGAACAAAATGTAATGTTCATTGCCCCAGACTCCACCCTCTAAATCAGGATCTCCGCAGATCCAGTCCCAGCTTTCCCACTGCCTCCACACGCAGTGGTTTTGGCTGAACAAATGCAGCACTCTTCCCCAGAGTGGTGAGATAGGAGCTTCCCTCCTCCTCTCAGCTAAATTCCCACTATCAGAGAGGTTTTCAGCCCCCTCCTCTGGCCCGAAGCGTCCACGTGTATTTGTGTTTCGTGACTTTGAAGACAACGTAAAAGGACTTATTAACAGCCAACAGACACTTCAAAGCAAAAATGTAGTTGGGAAATTAATCATTCTGCACCTCCAAAGTGAAATTTATTATGACTCCTAAACTAAGTTTGAAAGGAACTCAAAGCTAAATGCATGAATCACTCTTTTAAAATAAAGTCAGGACTTTGATGGAAGGTATGTGTACTGATAAAATTAAATGGAAAGGCATCTAATTTTCTTCATTTAAGATAATATTAAGGTAATGTGTTGTCCCTTAGCATCTCAATGGCTGGGGGAAAGTGTTTCCCTTTAGCAGAAAAGGTTTTGTTTGATAATACTTTCCCAAATTATTGAAAAGGTTTTGTTTCCCACTCTTCCTTTTTTTTTTTTTTAATGTGTGTCGCAGGGTTGTCTAAAAAGCCAAATTAACTTCCTCTGAGGAAATGCCCACTTTCTGTGTTTACCAGGGCAAAGAAGGCCATTGTCTGGGGAAAATGGCTCTGATGGGAATTTGAATTCAGAGGCAGGGCATTAACATTTGCTGAGCTGGGTAACAAGTGGGACAGAGTTTCACCTAAGGGGTTACATTCCTAGATTTTTGGTGGATTTTTTTTCCACAGTTCTTCCAAGTACACAATTTGCTGAAAATTGGCAGGAAAATGTGGCCAGCTCCAGGTGCAGCTTCAAGAGTGTATTTTTCAATAACTGTCACTGCCAGTTGCCACTTTGGGAGCTGGTTCCCAGAAGCTCCTGGGAAGAGGGTGAGATGCACTCTGCCTGCTCCTGTGCATGCAGCCTCTGTGATCACAGACTGTGAGCAAACAGAGCCCATTTCACAGGTAGGACTGTCACCAGAGGTGCTCCCACAATAACCCTGCCATGTTTTCTCAGCCTGTTTTCTTGCTTGTGTGCCTGGCTGAGCACAGGATGCTGCTTTCCCAGCTGTGGCCATGCAGTCTGCATTGGCCTCAGACCCCTTCAGCTCCTTCTAGGTTATTCTCACTATGTTATAACTCTGTTTCTACTCATGAGTACATTCTGTGTTTTCCTCAAACTGTAAAGAACCAAAAACCTCAGTAGGCAGAACAGATTTGTCTTTTTCTGAATTATTTGTACACAAGATATGCTTCACCCCAAGGGCTGGAAAGACTCAGCTTCCCCTAATTAACACTTGTCTAATGCACTAAAGTGTCTCGGAATACTTTTATTTTCTGTCTGCCTTGGCTTTAATTTCAAAAGCACAAAATCTCTGACTACAAATAAATGACAGCTTTGCACTGCAGGGATAAAACGCCTGGACAAAAACGCCGCAGTGATACGAAAGGGAAATTCAAACGTCAACATCAAATCCTTAGACACCTTTGAAAGAGTTTCCTGTTTTGCCAATCCTTTAGGGCCAGGCGGTGAGTTCATGCAGAGCTTGCTCGGAGCTTACTTACACGAGCAGGCCAGCTCGCGGTGGGGACAGCACGTATGCCAGCAGCACCTCGCTGCTGCACACAGCCAGCTGCATTTACAGCAGAAACCCACCAAAAAACAGGCCTCTTGCTTCGAATCTCGTGTCAAAATTGGGCAAGAGCTTCAAACACGTCAGCTTCCAGAAGATGGGGCTGTTCTTCCTCTCAGCATCATCTTGCCTGTTTTGGGGGACACTCATCTCACTCGTTCTCACTCACTGTGCTCAGCAAAAAAAACTTGGAATCACATTATTGTTTAGGTTGGAAAAGACCTCTGAGATCATTGAGTCCAACTGTTACCCCAGCACTGTTAAGCCCACCACTACACCATATCCCAAAATGTCACACCCACACACCTTTTGAACACCTCCAGGGATAGTGACTTGATCACTGCCCTGGACAGCCTGTTTCCAACACCTGACTACCCTTTCTGTGAAGAAATTTTACCCAATATCCAATATAAACCTCCCATGGTACAACTTGAGGCCATTTCCTCTGGTCCTGCTACTTGTTATATGGGAGAAGACACTGACTCCTGGCTGCCCCCTCCTGCCAGGGAGTTGTGGAGAGCCAGAAGGTCTCCCCTGAGCCTCCTTTTCCTCAGGTTGAGTCCCGTGGAGATTTGTTCTCCAGACCCTTCCCCAGCTCCATTGCCCTTCTCTGGATATGCTCCAGCTCCTCAGTGTCTTTCTTGTTGTGAGAGGCTCAAAACTGAGCACAAGATTTGAGGGGTACTTTGATACAGAGATTGTTTTCACGTGATGGTCCTTCCCTAGCCCACAAATCACTGTTTGCTGCTCTGGAGCTGGGCTGAGCAAAGATGGTGGTGTCAGCCCAAAGAGAGATTAAGTGATTGTGGAGGAATTTCTTTATCACCATCCTGTGTAAATAGAGATTAGAGACAGAACATTTTCCTTACAGCTGTGCTTCTGCAAAGAGGCGGGAATACAGGGCCAGGCAGTACTACAAAGCCAGCTTCAAGTGTGTTGTTGCAAATCCAAGAGGGCATGGACTCGTAGTATCCAGGTAAAGTGAGAAGGGGAAGGTCTCTGCAGGCAGTGGAGTTGCAGGACCCCTGAGGAAGTCCCTGTAATACTGTATCCCTGGAACTGTTCCAGGCCAGGCTGGATGGGTCCCTGAGCCTCCTGGTCTAGTGGAAGGTGTCCCTGCCCCTGGCAGGGGGGTTGGAACGAAATGGTCTTGAAGGTCCCTTCCAACCCAAACCATTCTATTACTCCATGATATACAAATGAGATCAAGCAGGAGATCAAGTTGGAAGTTCAGTATTTGAAGTGTTAGTTGTGATTGCATTCTGAGATAAATTGTTTTCCTTTGGGGTGGATGGTTAATTTTGTGCAGCAAGCCTGAATTCTGATCAGAAGAGGTGAGTTGTGTGTGATATAGCAGAGTATATAGTGTAGCTTTCCATGTTTCAGTGGCTGCCTCCTTCCTTGCAAGCAGGCCTTGGAAAGCATACAGAGCAGAGTAAAAATAAAACAGTATTCATCAATGGTAATGAAAAACTACTCCTACCCCAAAAGAGAGAGAAGCAACATTTTTCACAGTTCGAGGTGCCTCCGTTGAGGCATTCAACAGAGCAGGTCCTGCTGCGTGCTTAGATGGCACCCAGCCCGTGTCTCATTGCTGTTTACTCTGTAAATATTGATTTCCCAATGGGAACAACTGTTGTACAGTACAGCCAGAGTTAAACAACAGCTTTAAAAAAAAAGCCAGTCATACTCATGCCTCACTTCTGCAGCATTCCTGAGACAAGGCTGTATTTTTATCATCTGCAAAAACAGCTACATCTGCTGTGCCAAGCTATAACTGGAATCCTGACTCCCTCATTATGACCTCTGTCAGAGAAGCAAGCCAGCTTCTCTGGGGTATAATTTAAATTCTACCCAGTTCCATGGCTTTCCCCAGAAGAAGATAACACCCTGCTGCATGAAATCAGATGAGAGACTAGCACGGCTCAGCTGCTGCAGGACACGCTGTATGCACAACTTTATCTTTCCTAGAAGTCATTGCAGGCCACAGGTGTCCGCTGCTGCTATGGACGAACGTCATTAAAATCCATGTCCCACATTTTAGTCTCCTGCACACAGCAGCTTTGAAGTACTGAGCTTTCTCCCTCCACCTGCCCCCAGCGGCCTTGGGTTTGCTGCTCTCTTGGGTGCTGAGCAAGCACTGCCCCTTTGCAGCACTGCAGCCACCCAGGGAAAAGCGGGATCTCCTGGAGAGCTCCCAGCTGGCCTGTCAGAAATGCCTGGATTCCTCCCTTGCTTCTGCTGGAGCTCTTGTGTTGCAGAGCTGTTCCCAAAACACCTCGCAGGCCAGGGATGGATGCCCTTGCTGTCACAGTTACCTGAGGTTTTGCTCAACTGGTCCGAAAAGCTTCAAAATCCCCAAGAGGAGGGCAAGGCTCCAAGTTGGACTTAAGCCCAAGTCCTCTGCATGCTGAGTGAGGGATACATCACAGTGGAAAACTGCAGCAACTCTCCAAGGGTCCCTTCTTACCACCCACCATGGGAGCTTATTCTCCTGCCAAGATGTCCTAAAATCAAATATGAAGATAATATACTCCTCCTTTGGTGGCATATTCCTTTCAGGAAGATCATTTCTGCACCCTCTGACTTCAAAGGAGAATAGCTGAAAACGGCTAAATAATGCCAACACCATCTTTGCTGGTCCAATGAGGACTCGTAGGAGGAGAAATGTCTCTCAGTTTTGTTGCATCTGTTAACGGAATTCAATTAAGCTGCCAGAAATGATAAGCATTTAGAGGGACATCAGCCATCACTCCTCACTACCAGACAAAATCTTTGTCGTTTCAGCGGTCATAAATCACTGTGATTGTACTTGGGAAGTGTTAGACACTGTAACGCATCACCAGGGCTTAATTCAGCTTCCTTCAGGGCGCCGTTTTACCTGGTCTGCCAAGGTAGATGTCTTGCTTTGTTGGTACACAAGAAAGGAGTATTTGCGTGGTACAGAAATTATGTGTGTTTTCACTGAAAAAGTAAAAAAGAGGTTACAAAAAGGTTCCTCCTAAAGCAGATTTAAGATTGCAAGTGGGAGATTGGTCAAAAATCAAATTTTTCATTCCTAGAGAAAAGTCAGGTTTTTGTAAACGCTTGGTTTGATATCAAATCAGGGCAAGAAAAGGGAAAATATTCCTATTTTTCACAGGACAGTGTCTATTGCAAAGTTCTGCGACATTTAAACCTTCCATCCCTGCTCAGTTTGCAGCATACAGGCTGATCACTGCCATGTTGGTCCCAAGGGACTTTGGCCCCTGTTTTACACTCAGGCTTAGGCAATATCTCTCATAATGTACCCAGGACAGCATCCTAAGTGATGATAGATAAATACTGAAGGGGCATCTCTCTCCACCCAGAGTGCCTGGGGATTTAAGAGCAGAGACAATAGTGGATGGAGATGAACAGAGTGAAAAACACAAGAATACAGGAAGAGTCTACTCCCTGCGAGGGTACAGCCTCAAAGCCCTGGATGCCAGTCCCAGCTTTGATCTCTGCAACCATCACCAGGCAGGACCCAAAGAGCGTGATGAGGTGTTAATGGGAAGAGTAAAAGGCAGCACAGGAGGAAACATGAAGGTGGTGGGATGGAAGTGTAGCAAGACAGTTACCATTGACCAAATCCATGTTTGACCAGGACAGCACCTACCAGGCCATGGAGAGGAAGCTGTGGAGAGGCAGCAGAGAGCTGCAGAGAGATGAGGAGGGTGGGTAAAGTGGTGGGGTGGGAAACATCATCTCTTCATGCCACTTTTGAGAAGATGTGCTCATGATGAGGACGACACAGGCTCAGGTGGCAGCTTTGCTGCATGGATGGGTTGGCAAATAGATGCTGAGAGGAGGGGAGCGGGTGACTTAGGCCGAGATGGGAAGCCTCACCAATGTCTCTCTGTTGTGGTGAGCCTCAGATTTCCTCAGCATTCTCCTGGTGGGACTTGTCCACCACCTCTTGAATTTCCCAAATTGCCAGACACTTTTCAAACCTCTGTCAGGAGAGGCCAAGTTATGACCTACTCACGGGTGCTTTTTTTTCCCCTTCGTCTCCTAAGGGGCTGGTTGCAAATTGCTTCCTGAAATCAGGCTGAAATCAGGCTCCTTCCTTGCACACTTGCAAGCCAAAACAGCCCCTGAGCTGATGGAGGCTCTGGAAAATGTTGTTTCACGCTCGGGTCTTTCAGCGCCCCGCACCAGGCGCAGGAGGCGGTTCGGTCCTTGTGCTTCATTTCAACACCACCAATATTGACCTTTTCTTTCCTTAATGAGAAGGGATTCAGGGAGGTAGGAGGGACAGGAAAGGAGGTTTGTTCTTTGCTCCTGCTTTGTGAGCTGAGCAGAGGAAAGAGACAGGGCTCACTTGGGGGACCTTTCACCTTGACATTGCTTGAAAATAGAAGTGCTGGGCAGGAGGGGTTTACTGCTTTCTGCACTCTGGGAAGGGGTTTTGCCACAAGGCAGAGGAGAGGCCACATTGAAAATTAGCTGCTCTTTGGTTTTTTTATTTTCCTCCTCAGTCTGCAGATCAAATAATGGGTGTTCAGCAATAGCAGCCTCAGAGTCCACTGCTCCAAGCAATGAGATCAGGGTAGACAGAACTCAGTCCCAGGGCACCGAAATGGCTGCCTTTACCTACACTCCCATGTCCAAAGGTTTCAGCTGGGTCTTTAGGAAGGCAATGTTTTTCTAAATTCCTGTTTCTGGGGTCAGGCCACTGTGATAAGAGGTTTTAGTTTTTGCAGAAGGGGTTGTTTCTGCTGCTACATGTGGAGGGAAAAAAGCCATGTCATGTCCTGAAAGCACAAAACCCCAATGAAGAGAACCAACTTCTCTTATTTAAAAATAAATAAATACAAATCTCATGATTTTGGGAAGCTTAAGTTACAATTTGTGAAGTCTGAGATTAACAGCACTGCACATCCATGAGACTTGAACTGTAGTAAGTGATTTCCCTGGCTTAATTCAGAACCAAAAACAGTAACAAGACCTAAAAAAAAATTAAATAACTATTTGGCCTCCAGCTCACATCAGTTCAGTCCAAGAAGCAATTCCCAGTGAGGATTTCTAAAGGAATCCCCAGTGAGGCAGGTGGGAAAGCCAAAGCACTCATCCAGCCTTGAGCCAGTGATTTCCAACCCGTCTCACCAGTTGTGTGTGCCACAGGCAGTGCAGGATCAGACTCTCAGCAGGTTCTGGCCACTGCCCCGTGGCAGCCAGTGGCTCTGGTGCCCTCCTTCCATCCTGCTCCTCATGGAAGTGATGACTCAGGCTTAATGAAGGAGCACACCTTCCTCGGTGCAGGGGCAAGCTCCGTGTCATCTTTGCTTTACCATGGCTGGTGATGCATCAGCCTCCAGGCTCAACCAATAATCTCAATTCTCTTGTTTTGTAAACAGAATATTAAAAGTAATTTGCTTGGAAGTCACCAACAGATTAATCAGCTCCAGCTGTTAACTTTGATTACTAATTCGGCCTGATCTAACTCGGCTGTGCCAAAGTTCTCATTTGTATAATTTGACATTTTCCTACGGGTTCTCCACAAGGAGGATGGAGAGGAGATGGGTTTTCAGATGAAGCTGAGGTTTGTTTGAGGCTTGCTTTGAAAGTGTGCACTCGATGGGGTGTTAAGAATGTGCAGATCATGTTAGGATAACCTGCTGCAGACCTGTCTGGTAGGAGAAGCGGAGAGGGCTGATCTAGAAATCAGAGAGACATTTTTGCAAAGCTGGAGGCCTGGTTTTGAAAAGCACTGAATTCAGTTCCATATCCACAAAAAGAAGTCTCCACGCTAAATACTTTTAATATTTAAGTCAATTCCAGCCTGTTTGCAGCATGAAGGCATGTATAAGCTTTCGTATCAGAAAAAAAAAGCAGGATAAAAAATTGAAATGTGGATCTGTATTTCTCATGGCCTTCAGATTCTTTGTTTCTCTTCCAGGCTGATTTGCTGTGTTACTGTGGATTTATTCAAACTAAAACTGTCAGCACTTCAGGAGGAACAGATAGATAAGCCAAAAATGCCCGCTCCAATGCCATCCATTTTCAGCATCACTTCTGAGCAGCTTGCAGGTTGGGCATGGGTGAGTAGATCCTGGTTGAAGTTAAAAGCAGCTAATTCGCTGCATGAGCTCAGGCTACCTTTCACCATGCTCCCCTCTGCATCACAAAAAGCTGTAATATTCAGGAAAATATGCCCTCTGCCTTTCCTACGGCTGAGTTCATATTGAAGATGGAGTTGTAAAGATACTTTTTGACCACGCAGAGTGTGTCTCTTTGCAGGAAGGGAGAGAGGAGGCCGAGGAACAGCCCAGACACATGAACAAAGGGAACAATAAGAGCTATTCTGCAGGCAGAGGCTGCTGCATTCTTGAACACATTCACATGGATAAAGGAGATCAAATAAGAGCCTCCAAAGCTGCACGATGATAAGAGAAAAATATTACATTGCTGTTCTGCAGGCTGCACTGTGCAGTGATAATACAGCAGTTTGTCCAACACAGCTCCCCACGGCCAAAATGCAATCAGTAACCCTTCCCTTAGAATCCTGGCTTCTCTGCAGAGCCACAAGAGCATCTGATAATTCCCTGGCAGCCCCAGCCATGGCCGGCCTTGTGCAAAGTCGTGGTAAGTTGAATGTCCGGTTTGTGCACTTTTCACACAGAGCGAGGCTGAGTTGGAGGCACAGCACAGGGAGGGATGTCCACATCCCTCCTCTGACACTGATCCACTCTTTGGGCTTGGGCAAGTCATCTAGTTGCAGTCCAAGTCCCAGGAGCTGCAGCTGCAGGAAGCATAAAGGGAACCAGGACTCTCTCTGTGCTGCGGTGCAGCCTTCCTGGACATCTGCACCCAGGGAAGGTATGTCCCAAAGGAAAGGGATGGGGGATGGGAGAGAGCTGGAACAGATGGAACTGGGCTGGGTGGTGGCAGTGGCTGTTGGGTAGCAGAGTCCAAGGTGGGATGTAGGCAGGTGTACCACAGGTGGGGAGAGGGATGGAAACTCCCCTTCTGTGGTTCAAAAGAAAGGACAAATTCATCCCTTCTTGGCTGGCTAGAGCTTCAGTTAGAGGCAGTGCCAGGACAATACATTGCTGGCAGCTCCAGAAAGCTGGAGCTGGGATTTTGAAGAGGAACAGACAAAGAAATATTATCAGAGCTTCTTCCAGACGGCTGTGGTTGATATGGAGTACAAACAGCAAGCAAACGAGCAGTCTGTGTTGTAGCTCCACTAGTGCTTTGTGCCTGTGCTCTGGGGCTGGCAGGCTGCCTCTGGGCTGGGCCGGGAATGGAGAGGTGTGTCTCCCAGATCCCCTGTTTCTGCCAGGGCGTTTCCAAGCAGCTACAAATTGCACCACTGCTGACGCAGGACATCTCGTAACTGCACCGCCTGCCCCGCTCGCTCTCACCGGCTCTGAACTCGAGTGTTTATACCAAACCCCAGAGATGAGGCAGTGCCGTGAGAGGCTTGAAAGATGGATGATGTTAAACATCTCTAAAAGGAGTCCTGGATGTGATTTCTGAGCACATCCAAAGGAGCCCCTTCACCTCCGCCTCCCGCCAGCAGAATCACTCAGGGCATCTGTGTTATAAACAGACGGATGGCAGCCCAATAAAAACAACGGCAGCTTTTTATACAGCCTCCAGTTCAAGCCCTTCCAGGAGAGACTGTGTCAAACGGCAAAGAAATGCACATCAAAGCTGGCCCCCAGCATCTGCCAGGTTTGCTGGGGAGCCACAGCGCCTGTGTGGTGGGTGCGTTGCAAGCGGTCGCTCCCCAAGTGGGAATCCTTTTTCCAGTAGTGAACTGAGGAGAACAGGGCCATTTGGGGCTACCAAGAACGTGCATGTTCTTGAAGCCACCTCCAGCTGTGCTTTTGCACCTACTGAACTCAGGTGGGTGGTAGGACATTCCTGGAGCACCCTCCCTAGGGAGTGTATCAGGTGTCATGCAGGGCAGTGCTCAGCTCAGGAAGCAAGGGGTACCAAGAGCTGGCAGGGAGAATGTGAGCCTAAAAATCAACCAGCATCATGTGGGTCCCTTTAATCCGGACTGGGAGGTGTGCTAATAGGATGGTCAGCAGCTCTGATTGTAAAGAGTCACCTAGAAAGAAATGGAAGAGTTGAGTAGCCTGTGCCAGAAAAGGTCCCTTGCATCCCAGAGAGGAGCTGGTTGTCCAGAGGGTCAGGATGTCAGCTCCTGGTTTCCATGACAAGGTCATTAAAGATAGGGCAAAGGTGAATGGAGACTCACCTGCTGTCATCCACCAGTCATCCTCTGCAGGGACACCAAGTCAGAGGAAAATCTGGGCTTGGTAACATCGCCTGCACATATTGCAGGACCCCCCGGGCAGCCCTTCCTGGGGCCAGCGCCAACCACCCTCATACCCAGGATTGGTTCTTTGGGCTACCACAGGTTTGCAGTGGCCCATGAGCTGTCTTGGCTGTTGAGCAAGACCAAAGCTAAGAGCCCATGCATTTACCATTAAATCAGCAATTAGTGCAGCTTACTTTATTTTTCAGGCCTTGCTTCAGGACAGAGGGAGGGAGGGAGAATGCAATCTTCTCTCAGCTAAAAGAGGGTTGGTGCCAGCCTGCGCTGGGGCAGGATGGATGGCTGGAGGCAGACAGGTCCTGGGAGCTCAAGAAAAAGCCCCTGGTGAGCTGTGCCATGAGCATCAGTTGTCCCTTGGCCAGGAGCAGCCCTGGCAGAGCCAAATTCCCAGCCCAGCAGGTAACAGGACACAACAGCCCATTGCCTGTGCTGAAACGCTAGAAAATGACCTTTCCACACTATTAGCATCTGGTGGGACACCCATAACACCTACAGCTTCCTTGAGCCAAAAAGAGCTCATTGGCAAGGACACTTTTGGCCTGTGATAGCTCCTTCTACACAGGATCTTTCCTACTGTAAAAAGCACAGAGCAAAACGTTGTCTGCTGAACTGGTGTTACTGTTTTAGTGAAAGCTTTGAGTGTTCTTGACTCAGTGTAAATAAATAATGTAGAAAGAATAATATAGAGCTAATAAAGCTATTATCTGGAAATATTGCAGCCTAATCTCCAGCTCAACGAAGATAATGAGTGTTGAATCATGCCTGGAGCATCCTAAGTAAGCGGCAGTGGTTTTCATAAAGGATAGGAGTGCATTTTTTGTTTCAGCCTGTTGCTTGCCTATAGATTTCTGGAGTGATCTGTGTGGGGCCCTAAGCTGGCTATGGGTCCACTTTCCTCCTGGTGTCAGAGCTAGCTCAGCCTCCCATCACCTTCACCTTGGGCTGGCCCAGGGAACTGGCTGGCTTGGCCACGCCAGTGTCATCAAGCAAGTGGCACATGGCCGTGGAGCAGGATGGGGATGGCACACCCAAAGACAATGCCATGTCATTGCAGCCTCTGCTCGACCCACGTGGTGGCTCCGTGGGACCACCAAAGGGGACCAGCCTTCCCCATAAAATTGGCTTCCATGAGGAAGAAACTCCGTCTGTATCCCACAGCTGCGTGGGCTGCAGCTGGGGCTTGGGAAGGGCACCGGCCTTGGCTGCTCAGCTGGAGTGAAGCACCTTTCCCTGGAGCTCTTGGGATGTACAGGGAGGGTGAACCTGTGGCCAGAGCAAATTCCTGCTTGCAAAATCCTTTACCCTCGCAGAAAGGTGGCCACAGTGCAAAGGGTTTGCAGGGGCTGGACTCGGTGGTGCTTTGGAGCTTACATTGTCACTGGCAAGTGGGAGAATGGGGCAGGAGGGGGCTGCTAAATGCACAGCTTTGCAGCAAGCAGCCATCCCAAAATAAAACAAAACACCCCCGGACAAGTTGAGGATACACAAAGGAACTGACAGGCTCTGAATCTGGCCTCACATCAAGGAGTCATAACTTGAAAGCTTTATTTAGATCACTTAGAAAAACAGCTGCAGAAAAGTCCTGATGATGTGCTTTAGAGGGGGATTTCTGCAAGGAGAGAAGTGTTGGGCTACTGCTGCAAGTGGAGCTCCTAACTTCCCTAAATCTCCTTCAAACAATCCCAGCATTAAACTGGAGAGCACTGAAGAAGGGCAGGGTTCATATTCCCTGAAGAAAATAACAATATTTCTGGGGAAAAAAAAAAAACAACAACAAACCACAACAATTTAAAAGGAATAAAAACCTACCTGGAGGAGAGCTTAGGGGAGTCGTGAGCAAGGGATAGGAATCGGGGAGTGGATGCAGTACTTGGGAAGCTTTTGGGCTGGGGCTCCCCCACGCCAAGTGGAGCTTCCCGGTGCTGGGTGGCGGCGACGCTGGCGAGCGCAGCCCGAGCACACGGATCTGTGCAATGCTGGAGAAAAATACTTGGCACTGTCAAACAGAGCGAGCTTGTTACGGTACCCAGCAGGGCTCTATCGCTGAATCCCTTTCTGCACAGCCATTAAAAGCGGGGAGGGGGAGATAACTCCAAGGCGAGATTCTTGTGAGCTCGTAAATCTCCGGGAGCTGGGTCCCGGGACCGATGGAATCCCCGGGCAGCCCACTGGCCTGGTTTCCGCAGCGCTGCCCGCCCTGCCTCCACCAGCGACGGGATCATTGGAAGAAAAATGGAGCCAAGCTGTTGGGAGAGGGGTGGCTTTTTCCGAGCAACAGGGAAGCTGTTACAGCCCAAGGCTTTCTTGGGATGAAGTGATTTAAGCACCTCTCCGGCATCCTGCTGATCTTTTGGAGGCGGGGAGCCCGATAGCTGAGACTCCTCGGGATGATAATTGTGGTGTATTTGTAGAATCAAAGGTTTCCCCTTGGAGCGGGGCCAGCAAGCTTCGGGAAGAAGAATGGATCCAATACAAAGGGGTTTTTTAAAAGCCCATTAAGTCGCCTAGGGGCTGAGCTCAAATTCCCACCGCCGCGGCAGTCAGGGCTGAGGGAGCAAGGTTTCGTTCCCATCGGCTTAGCCCAAGTGGGAAAGTTCTTCTTCCCCATTCCTCCCCTTCCCAGGTCTCCACAGGGAGGGGAATCGCTCTGGGGTCTGGGTGCAGACGTCAGCCCTGTAGGGAGCTGGGCGCTGCCATCTCCCTCTCCGGCACCGCAGCCGCCCAGCCGCCTGCAGGAAGGGTGGAGCCGGGATCTTGGGGCTCCGGGGATACCCATGGCTAGGATGCAGGACACCTGTGTGTCCTTGGCGTGTGTTTGAGCCCTATGCTCATCATTTAGGCTGTCCCTTATACATAAACCAGCATCTGGGAGATGTTGAAACGCTCCCAAGACCTGATCTCACCCCCAACTCACCATCAGTCCAAACAAGGAGAGCCATGAACAGAGCGGGTTTGCTGCGGGGGCGGGGGGCTCTTCTCCAAGGCAAGTCCGTGTCCCAAGTGTCATCTTTGGAGGGACTGAGGTGTTGCAGATATTGTAGAAAAGGCTGAGCTGTGCATGCCCATCCCCTCCTAGTGACACTGCCTTGGGGGATGCTTGGGGCAGTCCTCTCCATCCTGGCTCCCCTGGGCTGGCTCTGTCCTGTTCCTGAGTCACCACCCCATTCCTTGCACAACCGTTCAACTCCCCTGATGTGTCCTGAAACCTAAACAGCCTGATAGTCCCATCAGCATTTCTCTCCTTAAGGGTTTCTGGAGGCAACAGACATCCCTAGGAGTCAGCTCTTACTCATGCCGCCCCCATGGAAAATATAAGAATGGGGTTAGTAATCCAGCTGTGACTAAAGAGGTTGCAACTGGGGAGGTCCCTCTTGCTGTTGTTGTGACCATGATTTCCCTCTCTGCCAGTTTGGCAACACCCTTTTGTCACCAGCAATCCGGGGCAGTGAGGACATGTGCAGGGTCCATCCATCCCTGGGGCAGGGATGCAGGGACACTGCTGCTACTGCCACATCTCCTACTGCCCCCAGCTGCTCATCGCTGCACTCCCAGGGGCTCCTCCTGTGCTCTCCCAAGACCTCTGAGCAGCACTNGGGCTCCTCCTGTGCTCTCCCAAGGCTGCAACCTGAGACCTCTGAGCAGCACCAGCCATCGGCAGCTTTTAGGTACTGAGGACATCAGTCCTGCCAGGATATCGGCCAGAGTCTTGTGCATGGACCTAAAATTACTGCAAGGGCAGATGGAGGAGGAGAGGTTTGTGTGCTTGGGCAATCAGAGAAAAGGCTGAGCAGAGGAAGGAGAAGATCTTTTCTGCAGTGTCCAACCCCATGCCCAGCCAGGAAAACTTTCCAGTAGGGCTCTTCCAGCAGGTAAAGGCTGGATCAGCCGGAGGTGGCTGCAATACCTTCCCCGTCACAAATACTCCAGCACAGTGGCTGTGACAGCTGATGGAGCCACAGCTGCACGGAGACCCTGGGGTGGAGCAACATCTGGGTACCATGGAAAAGGGAACACGAGCCTGCGGAAGTCCTCGCAGCAGAGAAACTGCAACCGGAGAGTAACCAGAAGCCCTCCAGGGAAAACCTGTAAGAAAATATAGCCAGTCAAGAGAGATGATCTCATGGTGCTGATGTCACCCCAGGAGCGCCCAGTGATGGAGCAGAGAGGCTGGAGCAGTGCTGTGCTCGCTCCATCCATGCAGGATGTGATCTCTCAACAGGGATGCAGCAGGACTCCGCTGCTGTGCTGACTGTAACATCCTTGTTCAAGTCTTGTAACAGATCTGTCCTGAGTTCTGCTGATTAGAAAGAAATGCAGCACCAGGACCTGTAAAAGCCACACTGATGGTCTGAGAGATAATGGGTGCATGTATGTCCAGTTGCACAGCTGTCAGGGATGGGAGAAATGTTCCTGCCTGTGCTGGTCGCTGAGTCTTCACATTCCAGCCCTTGCGCTGGGAGGAACAAAACCTCTTAGCTCTGCAGTTACTGGAGACAGGAAGCACAAACTTTAAGTCATCTGGAGTCAAGCGCCGTAAAAATTTAATGATGCAGGACGAATCAGGGGTACCAAAATAGTGAGCAAGACAGAGATGGGTTTGTGATTTAATGTGCTCAGCCAGGACTTGGGGTATCCCTGAGTCATTCCCAGGTTGACCACAGACTCCGAGAGTGACCTTGGCTGAGTCACTTTGGACAAATTCTGCCAAGAATTGGCTTAGGCATCTTTCAAAAAGTAAGATAGGTGTCTAGAAGATTGAACCATGTCAAAAATCAGGAGGATTAAGATATTCCAAATGCAGGTAGGCCCTTATGTGGGCTCCTAATTCCTTTGGATAGGCTTCTTTGCCTAATGGATGGCAGAATTGGGCTGGGACCCACCTGGTGACCTGAGGGTTAACTGTTTCCTGCTCCAATTAGAGGCTGGAGGCTCGTCATGAGCGTAAAGTGAGTCTGTCTCTGTCTCTGCTACAGGTCTGGAGCAAAGGATGCTCCATTGATAAAACAACAGCTTCACTTGTCTCCCTGGCCATTGTAGCCATGTGGGTTTGTAGCCCACTCCCCCAAGCAGTGGAGCCAGATCTGGCCAGGCCACTTCCACCTCCCTGTTTTCCCTTCCTGCAAAGCCTTAATCTGAGGGTTTAAATGGGATTTAAGTGATGCTCTGGCTTTTTGCTGGCCCTCTGCAAAGGCAATAAATTCAAGCCCTGCTAGATGTGAACAAATAAAAGCAGCTCTCCCTATAGGCTGTGTGTGCACACATCCCTGTTAAACCCTTCTCTGACAGCCCCAGCAACAGCTGGTGGAAATCTGCAGCAGTCTCTGGCCTTGAGAGAGAGGCACTGATTTACACCCCTCTCCCACCCCTTCTCTCCTCTTCCTCCTGCCTCACTTCTTCCCTGGATGCTACCCCTCATCTCACCTCTTTCCCTGCTCTCAGGAGCTAAATAATTGTGGATGTGAGGAAGAAAACAGGGCACTGAACTTTCATCGATTGAAAACTTGCTCTGCATACCATGACATTTTTGGTTGGTTGGTTGGTACCTTCCATAGCAATTCAGTGCAAGAAAAGTCATCTCTAGGAACAGGGAAGAGAAAAAAGACCTGGGCAAAGTTACAGATCCCTAATCAGGAATGGTTTGTTTTCTAGCAGGGTTGTGGAGTCTCAAGGGGAAGAGATAGAGCCCTCCACTCACCCTGAACAATACATTTTCCCCCGCACTCAGCATCTGAGGCTGGCACAAGGCTCTGGGTGAGGCCCAGCACTGGCAGGAGGCTCTGGGGAGGAAGATTCACCCTTGGCTTTGTGAGCAATCAGGAGCTGCATGTGAAGAGCCTCCCAAAGACACGCCAGGTACAAGCCAGAGGCATGGCCACACGGGCAGCATCTCACAGGAGACAGCTGAGGATGAATAGCCAGGGAAGCATGAGGTGCTGCTGGCATCTGCAGGGAGCAGTGGAGAGGGGAGGAAGGCAGCGACAGGAGCACAGAGAGGGATGGGGTGGAAGGCCCTGGCCAAGGCTCTGAGATGATTTAGGGCTTCCTGCACCCCCAGCATGCCTGCAAGTGCTTTATATCTCTCTGGCACTCATCTGAGTCATCTGTCACAGGACATGGTGTTCTTTCCGGTGAAGCAGCCAGGAGAGGCTGTGCTCTCCCAGCATCTCCCAGAAGAGAGTGGGCTTGGACAGGGCAGGTCTGGAGAAAGACCTTGCTAGAGGCCATAGCTGTTTGCAAGAAGTCTCATAATCTGCTAACTATTTCTTACATTTTTTATTTCTTAGAAAGACAGGCTGGGTGGGGCCCCGAGCAACCTGCTCTAGTGAAAGGTGCCCCTGCCTACGACAGGGGGGTTGGAACTAGATTATCTTTAAGATCCCTTCCAACCCAAGCCATTCTTTGATTCTGCAATATGACTCCATGATTTTAGCCTCCTCTGAACACACTGGAAAAGAATTCAGTTGCTTGGGCTCAATATCCCCACCACCACCAAGGTACAACTCCCTGGTACGCCATAAAGCACTTATGTGCATGTGATTAAATGCCACCGAAGCGGATGAGAATTTGCTTACAAGCAAATTACAAATTCCTTACAAGCTTAAGGACTTTGCAGAATCGGGGCCTAAATCCACTGAGTCTTTGCTAACGCTCCCAGCCGGCTGAGTCCTGCCTTGGGAACGCGTTTATTTTCCCTTTTGAGGCTATGACACGTTAACGCCAAAGCTTTGCCTCCCGCTGCGAGCTGCAGGGAGCTGATGTGAATCCCGGGGTGAGATTGGGTTGGGCGCTGTTGGAGATAACGCTGGTTTAGGGTGTGGTTTGTTTTCACACAGAACATCCCGGCTCAGATACAGAACTGCTAAAGGTCCTCTAGGTACTCTAAAAACCTCGTGTCAAAGTCAAAAAGCGTAACGCTGTCTCCTGCCTTTGAGACAAAACCAGCCCTGGTTGCTGGGATGGAAATCTTCCCATAAGATCCAACGGATTGGGATGGTGGTAGGAGCTGGCATGGTGGTTTTGTTCATTTGGTACAAGTCTTCCGTTTAGACCAAAACAAGAATTAAATAAAAGCTGTGGCCCGTTTTTCTGCTGAGCAGATCAGCTGTGCAACATGAAAGACTATAAGTTCAAGAAGAGAGGGCTTTTTTCCTCCAAAATCAATTTTATTTAAATTTTGTAAGGAGATGGGTTCCATATTCCATTACTCTCAGCTGAATCAAGAGTGTCCTTTTAAGTTTCGCTGGAACAGACATATAAAAACTCTCCCCCAGGGATAAGACAATATTGATCTGACATGGATTGGTCGCAGAGAACATTTATAGGGTCTAGTGAGCAGCTAACAATGAACACTACCAAGTATATTCTTACAGATTTAGAACAAGAAACCCATTTTCTTTCCCTCAGCTCAGAGAAAGTCCTGGTTTAGTTTTTCATCCAGTGAGCAAACCCTGCCAACCCCCTCCTGTTACAAGGCATTACAGGGATTATTTTCCAGGCAGGCTTGGTACCCACGCTCTCCCCTTCTCGGGGCCGGATACTCATCGGTCTTACACGATGACTATTGCATGTGTCCTACTTATCCAGAGAGGCTCTGGGCAGCTGGTTATTGGGTTTTCCTGTCTGAATACAGGATCTTAATTTAATAGGCGGCTGTTGGAAAAACAAGCAGGAAAGCGACACAATGGGGCTTGATAAGCAGCGTCCAAACAAGCTCCGAGGAGGCAATTACAAGAAAATGGCTGAGCCGTTTCGATGAGGAAGATGCAATTCCAGACGCCAACCATTATGCAGATACTTGTCCAGGATGGGAGCTTCCAGATCAAACCATCACTACATGGTTAACGAAAGTCCTTGAGGAGGGGAGTGGGAAGGGGAGTCCTGGGAAGGCATTTTGTAGAGGAAAAAAGATGAATGGGAGAGGGAAAGAAAAGCTGTACTGGGTCAGATGCAGGGACCATCCTGCCTGGCATCCTCTCATAGCTAATGCTGTATGATAAGCCAAGGGTATGAGAAGTGTTCAGGGATATTTTCCCATAAACTCTCCAAGCCTGCAACAAGGCTGCAGCTCCAGGACTTCCTGAGCCCGAGGCTTGTATAGAAATACTGTATTGAACAGCTGTGGCCTAACCCGTTACCTCAGTGAAAAATGCTCCATATCTTTGATCATTAGTTCTTTGGTGAGAACAGAGGCCAAACCTGCTCACAGTATTCAAGGGGACAGCAAACCAGGAATCTGTACAGTATTTTTTCCTCTTACCTCATTAACTCCTATCCGTCTATTTGCTTCCTTGACTGCTGCTCAATGAGTTGATGCTTTCATCAAATTCCTTGTTATAACCCGGAATTCTTTTCCTGAGGGGTGGCAGTCAGTTCAGAGCTCATTGCCATGTGCATGACATTAGGAGGGCTCCCTCAGGGGCTCATCACTTACATTTGTCTCCACTGAATTTCATCTGTCATTTTGTCCCTGGGCGTCCCGAGGTCCCGCTCCGGTTTGGTGCCATCGGCCTTTCCAAGCAGGTCAGTGTCACCAGAAACCATCACCACGTCCCCACCCACCCCCACTCCTACATCATTGATAAAGATGCTGAGAAGCACAGACCCGTGCTCAGATCTCCATGAAACTCCCCTGGTCACAGCTCCTGTGCAGACTGACCATCCCAGTCTGGCCTTTGTGGTTTCTGTCTATAAACCGCTGAGGTTTTCTTCATGGCTCCTTACTCCCCTCAAAATGCTTTGATGAAGGATTTTGCCAGAGCCGTTAGGAAATCAATACATCTTATATCCATTAGATCTCTGTTTTCCACCACATCTTTGGCTCCATCAAACACTGTGGTAGATTTTGTTAGTTATAATTTCTCTTGCCAAAACCTGTGCTGGCTCTGCCTTGGTGCAGATCTGTTGATCCTCTTGTCCCACCAGTTTCACAACACCATCATTGGGTTTGTTGCTCCAAATAACCTACCCTTGACACCTTTTATCCCAAAACTGCCTCTGTGATTGCCAGTGGTGGCAATCCCAGACCTGAGATTAGATTTTACACAGAAATTCTTTACTGTGAGGATGGTGAGGCACTGGAACAGTTTCTCCAACAGAAGCTGTGGCTTCTCTGTCTTTGGAAGTGTTCCAGACCAGGTTGGATGGGGCTTGGATGGGGCTTGGAGCAACCTGGTCTAGTGGAAGGTGTCCCTGTGCATGGCAGGGGAGCTGGAACAAGATGATCTTGAAGTTCCCTCTTCCAACCCAACCCCTTCTGTGATTCTATGATTTTACTCTATGCTTTGGTATCAACTCCTTTCTTTACTTTCCCATCATTGGCTTTTCTTTTGCATCACTTTTTGTGCAGACTCCATATGAAACACAATCACAGTAAATCCCTTCCTGCCTTTCAGACCTTCTCATATGGTTGCTGCCAAGAAAGGGGAAAAAAAAAATCATACAAGATGTAAATAACTTGACCTCTTATCCCGGAAAAAAAAAAAGTTTACTTAAGGTAAAATGTTCCACGCTATTAATTTGATCTGAGTTTTGATTTGCACCAAGAGCACTAACTGCTCCTTCTGCCATCTTATGCAGCGAGGTTATTCCCATGCATGTGGGAATCCAACCGTGTATCCAATTGCTGCTCTGATTCACGTGAAATGGGAACCCCTGGAAAATTGATTTCTTTAATCCAAGCGGAGAATGCCGCAGCTTGGGAGGCCTCTGCCCGGCAGCTGGGACACAGATCCCGTGTGTCCGTGTCACCCATGTCGCCAGTCGGGTGAAACTTTATCTTCGCTGCTCGGCGGGAGCGGGACCCTCCCGCCTGCCCTCCGCCGGGCGGCTCCTCTGCAGCGCGGGCAGTGCCGGGCCCGCAGCGCTCCGTGCGGGGCCGTCCCGGTGCGCTGCCCCCG